>ML350144.1:116687-173381 GCA_005239505.1 Nicotiana paniculata | reverse complement strand
CCCAGATTATATTTGCAGCGCCCGTTTAGTCTTTCTATAAGACATAGTTGAGCGTGATCAGCACTCTCTTTTATTTCTGTAACACTCGTACGGTACCTTTAATCTGAATATTTCTCAAGTATTACAATGTCATAACTACGAGGCTGAATTCCCCATGTTGGGGTTCCCTATGTTTATCTTGCATTGATCTGTTCATTTGTCTTTATCCTCTTGTCTAGCCATAACTAGGCTCTCCTTGAATCAACTACTAACTACTCTTTGGCCCATTCTCATATCAATATTCCGGGTAATCTTTCTTGGGTTATTCCTTTTTTCTTAACTTACCTCTCGCACTGGCTCTTTATTTATCAAAAACATCCCGGGCTGGAACCCTTACTTCCTTTTCTTGATGTTGTGCCTGCATAATGTTTGGGAATCGCAACATATCCATAGGATTTGAATAAGTACAATCGCATCCCTTTCTCATTTTTATCGCACTCTTCATTTACCATTCCATAGTTACTAGAACAACTTAATTCTTACTTAATGCCACATTACTCCATATTTCCCCCCCCCCCCCTTAGGGGAGTACTAAGATTTAGTGCTACGACAATCTACGTATAGATGTTTTACCTCTTTATCTTTGGCTTCTTTTCACATCTTCGATGACCCTTACTCGCCTTGCGGTAATCCTTCTGCACCAAGGATAACGAAATTCCTTACTCACGAGGGTGACACTTAGTGTAACTGGCACATACAGTCCCTTAAACTTAATTTTGCTCACATTTCTTGCTTTAGCGAAGCGTCTTCCTGAATGACCATTCTCTAAATTTCTCATGAATCTTCTTCTGTTGTCCATTCTATTATCGTCGGAGCGCAATCTGAAATTCTCATGATTCCGACCATTATCAAATCACTCAACCCTAATTCATGTTTAGTTTATCTTGTTCACCAATCCATATTGATTTCTATTATACGAGGGTCTAACTTTTCCTTCTAGTAATCACGTTAGAGTCACGAACTTATTTCTCGAAATGAGGATATAACTTTATGACCTATACTCTTTTGTTGCTTCAGGGCTTGTCGCCTCTCGTCTCTTCCTTTACTTGACTATAAAATCTTAATACTGCCATTTTCTTTTTTGATCTCCTTTTGTCATCTATGCATCACATCTTACTCATAATGCTTTATTATCTCTCTTCTTATTTCCCTGCTAACATTTTTGTCTATCACTATATTCTGAAAATTTTAACAAGACATTCTTTTGCTTTTTTAGCTCCCCTTGCTCCATCCACTGGCTCTTCGGGTTGTTTAACCTTCCTTCTCTACTAGGGACGAAAGCCACACATAAGGTAAATATTTTTCCCTTCTAGGATTCCACTACCTATCTTCTGAAATTTCTGATCATTCTAGTATTCATATCTTGATATATCATTCTAGAGTGCACCATCTGGGTCTCCCACAAGGAGATCTATTAGCACATTTTCACTATCCTTCAGAAATGTCAACTAAAGCTAACAATCCATCCACCATTTTGGGTTACTCTAACCCCAATCGGATCTTGATATCCCATCCTTCTCTTAAGCTATATCTGTTAGCTCCCGTAGGGCATAACTGAGATGGGTGGGGCCGATTGTACATACATCTATTACTGTTGGAGGTAACTCAAAATTATTGTATTCCTATACTTGAATTGTAAATACTGTTAATCTTCATTAATTGGGTACCTCGTATCCTTCCTTTCCTTGCTTCTTTTACTTGTTCAAACTTGTATCTATCTTCTGAATCTCTCATTGTCTTTCACCATAGGGGTGGATAGATATTCTTGCCTTGAGTCTCCTTATCAAAAGGCTTACACGTATTAATACACACATGATCTACTGAACACCTTACATTAACTCATCATAATCATCATGAAAAATTGAGTTCCTCTGACTCAACTCTCCCATAGACACATTCAACCTCTTACCAACTGTCCTTCTGGATGTAGGCATCGTCGTATTAGGAATAAGATAGAGTATTGGAAATCGAGTTCTTAAAACTGAGCTCTACCACACGATCTAGAGTAAGAAGAATGAGTGGCAGTCCTAAATGCACTGTAGCCTCCTGCCTATAAGTGTGGTGCACAACACACCCATTAAAAAAACTCTACTAGACACTGTTTGTAGACTCCCTAGAATAGAACTGCTCTGATACAACTTTTGTCACGCCCCGAGCCTGCGGGGGCACGACCGACACCCGGCCTCATCTATCCTTGTGTACCAACTTGTGACTAAGGGACTCTGAACATATAATGTCATACCTTGGCCATGATCCACATTGCAAGACAATTTGTGAACGCTGACTAAACATCAACAAAAAGCTGGGCCGACAAGGCCGTCATAACTACTTCAGCTGACAACCCACAAAATATACATACAAGGCCTATAAGCCCAACATACTGCTTTAACTGACAGGATATGTCTAAAGCCTCTTCTGATGGATGTACTGTGATCAGAACAAAGCCTCGACCAACCCATAACATATATATACATATATACACAAGATGTACATAAACTCTAGACCCGGTAACTCCGAAGGACGTGGAGCTTACCGATAAAGAGTAACTCGAATACCACCTACTGAGGAGGTCTACCCGCCTGTCTGTCTGAACCTGCACGCATGAAATGCAGCATCCCCAAAAATGGGATGTTAGTATGAAATAACGTAGTGAGTATGTAAGGCAATAGAATAACTGAAAGCTAAAAGAGAACTGATAAGATAATAACTGAAAATAATTGGGAGTCAAAGATAAGCTGAAGATATGCTTACCTGCTGATACTGACTCAACTCTCTCATTATAGTAAGTAAAATAGTTGTCCGGCCCTATAAGGCTCGGTATATATAAATGCTCTGCCGTAGTATGCTCGCTCATAGGCTCTCGACCATACTAGGCTCTATATTTTGGCCATTCTGGGCTCTCTTATAGGCTCTCGACCATAGTAGGCTCGGTATATAACTTACAATCTGATCAGAGGTTGCCTAATAGGGGCTTTCCCACCGATTATAGCTCGATGGCGGTGAAAATATTGTAATAACGTATATGTAAAGACCCATGAAATTTTCTTGTTTAAAAGTAATGCCCGAATGAGTCTCCGAGTTGTTTTTATTGTGGAAATTTTTAAAATGGACCTAAATTGAGTAAAAAGTACCCCGAGACTTAAATTTTTTTTTTCCAGAAAAAAGGTGTTATGCGACGCACTATGAAATCGCATAACGTGTATGCGTACCGCATAATGGTACGCATACACGGGAAGATCACTTCCCCATTTGAGGTCAACTATGCGGTCCAATATGCGATCGCATTTCAGTTCTGCGGACCGCATAGCTGTCGCATTGTTGCCTTTGGTTTTGGGAGGGAAGTTATGCGACGTATTATGCAATCGCATAACGTGTATGCGGACCGCACAATGGTCGCACACTTGGGCAGTGTGTTTCGAATTTTGGCCCATCTTGAGGGCCCTTATGCGGCCGGTTCTGCGGACTGCATGTCAGGAATGCGACCGCATTCCTGACCGCATTGGGCTTCTATTTTTTTAATTTTAACACCCGACCCCAGTCCTTTAAAAACACCCCTCCCCTTCATTTTTAACCATTTTTCTGGGATATTAGAGAGAGGAAAGAGTGGGTTATAGAGAGAAAGTCCCAACTTCATCAAATTGGTCTTCCTTCATCACTCAAGCTTGGAACTAATCAAGTAGAACACAAATTCTTCACTCTAAGAGGTAAGCTTCCACCCCATTAACCCTAAATTTCCAGATTTTTTTAAAATAAAACATGGATAGGATAGTTCATAAAGAGGGGGTTAATAACCTTGCATGCATGTACCCAATCTACCATAATCTAGTTAAGGAAAATAGGTTGGGGTAATCTTTCACTAAAGAAGGGTTATTTAATCTAAAAAGAACACCTAGTGTTTTAAAGAAAGCTAAAATGAGTTCAAGACATGTTCATGATTCCTAATTCTAAGTTTAAATGTGCCGCATTATGAATTAGATTGAAGGTGCTAGAAGGCCCGGTGATTTGAGATAGAAATTAAGGAAATCCCGAATCGAGGTATGTATGGCTAACTTTAACCTTCGTAGAATCCTCTTGTTGGGTCCGAGTATTTGGTATGTGTACCTTGTTTGGAAATATGTGAATTGATTGTTCAGACGTTTTGAGGCGTGAGATTCTATTCTCTGATTGTCCTGGTTGATTGTCATGCTACTGTGTTGTATGAGGTTGTGAAAGGTGTTTGATGTGTAATGAACAAAAGATTGATAATGTGCTCAAATGTGGGAATGTGTAAAATAGTTGAAAGCCATACGTGGAAAGTAATGAAAAAGAGTATTGTGAAACAATGTAACTGAATTGAGCGATTGTGGCAACACCGTGTTCATGAAATTACTACTTGATGAGAGTTATGGTGCCTTGGGCCCAAATACATAATTTTTTTATATGAACTTGTATTCCTTGAAGTGACGATTCTTGTGATGTAATTGGTTGTGTTTGCTGTTATGGCATATGATTGTCAGGTGGGATCGGGTTGCACGCTGCAACACAAAGCAATAAGCTTGATAAGGTGTGAGGCAATAAGGGTGGCCAAGGTAATAAGGGTGGCTGAGGTAATAAGGACGGAATGTGATCGTTATCACCATCGAAATGAAAAATCGGGGAAACTCTTGAATATGGTAATGTTGAAAGGGGAAAAGGAGAGATTGTGAAACTTGATGATATTCTATTACTGTTTCTTACTTGTGTATTGTTTGATTGTACTTGGGATAAAGTTTGTTCATACATACTAGTACTATTCCACAGTACTAACGTCCCTTTTGCCGGGGGCGCTACATTTTCTTATATAAATGTAGGTGGTTCTACAGCAGGTAATTTAGCCCACCGTCAGTAGTGCCTCCTCTCCTTTCCGTCAGTTGTTCTGGTGAGCCCCACTTCCTCCCGGGGCCACGTGTGGCTCATGTCACCTTAATTTGAGTTTATGGTGTAGTGTAAGGTATAGCCGGGGCCTTGTTACCGGCAAGTAGTATATAAATATTTTGTACTTGTAGAGGCTCCGTAGACACAATGTGGGGAAAGTATATATGTATTTTGGGTAGTAAGCGTACGGTTTGGAATCGTGGTCCATGTTATTAATGTTGACTGTATTTTGTAAGTATTTGGTATCATGTGTTAGTAAGGATAAAAAGTAGAAGTGAATTCAAGTTGGAAGTTTATGCTTAAATTATAAATGGCTATTTTACTTGAATGATGTATATTGAAATCACGGGGTAACGCGTGGGATAGGAAAGGCAAATCAGGTTCGCTTGACTGGGGTCACCCGGTTGAGTGCCGGTCGCGTGACCTCGATGTTGGGGCGTGACAATATATATATATATATATATTGACCCTCTTCTCTCTTGACTAGAAGAAGAGAACACTCAATTGAATATAAAGTCCTGATAAAGGAGAATACTGTAACTTATGAGACTAGGATAGTGTATATAAATTCGGGAGCATGCACTTCTCTTTAGGTCTCATTATCAAACACATTTAGTTATGCCATCATGCCAAAAAGGAAAGAAGGGATAAATTTAACAAACCTGAGCCGATTTTCTTGACAATCCCTCTAACATGCATCTTTTGCGAAGAACACATAACGGTGGATCGAAGTAGAAAAATATCCGTATGATATTCTTGAGAAATATTAAACCGTACTCCCT
Source organism: Nicotiana paniculata (assembly GCA_005239505.1). NCBI lineage: Eukaryota > Viridiplantae > Streptophyta > Magnoliopsida > Solanales > Solanaceae > Nicotiana > Nicotiana paniculata. The sequence goes on along the minus strand of ML350144.1, from coordinate 167,667 downwards.
TAGAATCGCAAAATCTCGTTGCATCTTCACTTGCATTCTTGGATGTTGGTGGATCTGGTTTTGATTGCAAGATTCCTTCTAACTTTGATTTGGGAGATTCATTAACGTTGCTGGAGTCATTTTGATGCATAAATTCATGCATCCAACTTCCATCATTGAAAAATTCATTTATTTACAATAGTTGGTCCATCAACATCCATGTTTGATTTATTTTATGCCACCACCTCCTTTAGGCTTGATTGGTTGGCAATTTGTTTGATTTATTTTATGCCACCACCTCCTTTAGGCTTGATTAGTTGGCAATTTGTTACCAAACTTACATACCCCTACTTGTATAGTTCCCCCTTATAATTATCCAACAAATTTCACTTAAATATTTATCTACAAATCCAATAATTAACCAATTACCCACACAATTAAGAATTATCTCAATTTACTAAAAATACTTCTCACTTTTTATACACCTTACTATCATGTCCATGTGGTACCTCGTATGGTACTAGTCTATAAATATCAGGTATTTTAGCTCGGGCCGTATTTAATTCCAAAATGTCAAAGTTTGACGAAGTTCATTTCTTCGATTTGCTTATCCTCTCACCTTCAAGAATTTACTCATCACTTCTTTGAAATAACATAGTGCTTATAATCTCAAAATAATCCCATTCCTGAACTTACATCGATTAACTTACGACGAAACTTTAACATACAAAAATGCGGGATGTAATATCTCATTTCCGAGCTTCCATCAATTTACTTATGGCATACTCTCACGTATGAAAACATGTGGTGTAACAATCATTACCCATAAATTAAGCCTAGACCCGAGGCCTCATTCGGTGAAGCAAAAAAAGAAGGCCTCAGCCTGAGGTTAAGCATGCCTTCATCAAGGATGAGGTAACCAAACTTCTAAAAATAGGATCCAGTCGGGAAGAAAAGTATCCCGAATGGTTAGAAAACGTAGTGGTAGTCCTTAAGAAGGGAAATAAATTTAAAGCGTGCATAGATTATAAAGACCTAAATAAAGCATGCCGTAAGGATTCTTTTCCTTTGCCTAATATCGATCTTATGATCGATGCCACGACCGTCTACGAGATTATCAGTTTTCTCGATGCCTACTCCGGGTACAACCAAATACAGATGAACCCGGAGGATCAGGAAAAGACCTCGTTTATCACTAAGTATGGCACCTACTGTTATAATGTAATATCGTTCGGTCTAAAAATGCTGGTGCAACTTATCAATGCCTAGTAAATCGAATGTTCGAAGAACAAATAGGAAAATCAATGGAAGTTTATATTATGACATATTAGTTAAGTCCCTGCGAGTAGAGGACCATTTAAAGGATTTGCAGGAAACTTTCGATATACTAAGGAAGTACAGTATGAAGCTCAACCCAGAAAAATATGCGTTCGGGGTTGGCTCGGGCAAGTTTCTTTGCTTCATGGTGTCCAATAGAGGGATCGAGATCAACCTCAATAAAATCAAAGCTATCGGGGATATCATGTTAGTAGATAATGTAAAGGCCGTGCAGAGGCTAACAGGTGCATATCCTCCCAAGGGAGATTCATTTCGAGATCCTCATATAGGATCCCCAGATTCATCTCGCTGCTAAAGAAGAAGAGTAATTTTACATGGACTCCGGAATGCCAACAAGCCTTGAAGGAACTAAAGCGGTATTTATCGATCCTGTCGCTGCTTCACACCCCGAAAGAGGAACTTTACTTGTACTTGGCAGTCTCGGAGATAGCGATAAGTGGAGTCCTGGTCCGAGAAGAAAAAGGTACGCAATTCACTGTCTATTATGTTAGTCGGACCTTAGCTGAGGCCGAAACCAAATATCCACACTTAGAAAAATTAGTGCTTGCTTTAATAAGGCCTCCAGGAAACTAAAACCATATTTTCAATGTCATCCCATATGTGTTGTAATGACTTATCAACTTTGAAATATTTTGGACAAACCCGAGTTTTGGTTTGATTGGTCAAATAGGCCGCAGAAGTAAGGGGGTACGATATTGAATATCGACCCGGAACCGCCATCAAGTCTCAAATCATGGAAGACTTTGTGGATGACTTCACGCCAGCCCTAGTATCCGAGGTTGAATGAGAATTGTTAATGAAATTGGGTACATCCTCGGGAGCCTGGACCCTCTTTACGGACGGTTCTTCGAACGCGAAGGGGTCCGAGCTAGGCATCGTACTAAAACCACCCACAGGTAATGTACAATCTATCAGGACTACAATATTGACTAACAATGAGCCCGAGTATGAGGTCATGATTGCAGGTCTTGAATTAGATAAAAGCTTGGGAGCGCAGGTCATCGAGGCCAAGTGTGATTCCCTCCTCGAGGTAAACTAAGTTAACAGGACCTTTGAAGTCCGAGAAGACCAAATACAGGGATACTTGGATAAACTACATGTGACTCTACATCGATTCAAGGAATGGACCTTGGAACGTGTACCTCGAGAAAAGAACAACGAGGATGATTCCCTCGCAAATTTAGGGTCATCGCTCGGAGATGGCGAACTCAACTCGGGGACTGTCGTAGAACTCATGAGATTGGTGATCGAAGAAGGTCACACTGAGATAAACTCCACAAGTTTGACTTGGGATTGCAGAAACAAGTACATAAAGTATTTGAATAATGGAACACTTCCATCAGATCCAAAGGAGTCGAGAGCTCTGCGCACAAAGGCAGCACGATTTACCTTATTCGAAGACGAAAAGTTGTTTAGGAAGATGTTTGATGGTCTGTCAGCAATATGTCTGGGATCGGAAGATACTGAATACGTCCTAAGAGAAGTCCATGAGGGCACTTGCTGAAATAATTCTGGTGCCGAATCATTGGTACATAAAGTAATCCGAGTCGGGTACTATTGGATCGATTTGGATAAAGATGGAAAGAAGTTCGTTCAAAAATACGACAAATGCCAAAGGCATGCACTGATGATCATCAACCCGGGGAACTGCTCCATTCGGTCTTATCCCCTTGGTTGTTCATAAAATGGGGGATGAACATCGTCAGCCCTCTTCCATCGGCCCCAGGTAAGGCTCAGTTTATTTTAGTTATGATTGATTATTTCTCTAAGTGGATTGAAGCACATGCTTTCTAGAAAGTCAGAGAAAAGGAGATCACAGGATTTATTTGGGACAACATCATATGTCGATTCGGGATACCCTCCAAGATTATTTTTGATAATGGAAAGCAGTTCATCGAAAACAAGGTGACTAAATTTCTCGAACATCACAAGATCAAAAGGATCCTATCAATTCCTTATCACCCCAGTGGGAACGGGCAAGCCGAATCGACCAACAAAATCATCATCCAAAATATCAAGAAGAAATTTACCGACGCCAAAGGGAAATGGAGAGAAATACTACCCGAGGTTATGTGGCATACCGCAAAACACTGAAATCCAGCACCGGAGCAACACCATTCTCGTTAGTTTATGGCACCGAAGCTCTAATCCTAGTCGAGGTCGGAGAACCTAGCATCAGGTTTCGATATGCAACAGAAGAGTCAAATAATGAGCTCATGAATACGAGCCTAGAATTGTTGGATGGAAGGCACGAAGCTGCCCTCGTCCGGTTGGCCGCCCAAAAATAACAGATTGAAAGGTACTGCAATCGAAGAGCCAATATTCAACATTGTAACATCGGGGACTTGGTGCTAAGAAATTCACCCTCAACACCCAAAATCTGAATGAAGGAAAACTGGGTCCAAACTGGGAAGGACCATACTAGATTCTCGAAGTCACCGGAAAAGGATCCTACAAGCTCGGCACGATGAACAACGAACAACTACCGAGCAATTGGAATATATCACACCTAAAGCGATACTACTTCTAAGGTACGCCCCCCTTCCATTTTCATTTCCATTTTAAACTAACTCTTACAGGTGTTCGATCAAAAATATTGATGGATTCTTCGACACGAAGTCTTTAGGTCTAAAAGCACGCATTGCACTCTTATTCCCTTAGATCATTTTTGTCCCAAATGGGTTTTACTGTGAGTTTTTCAATGAGGCAACTATTGATTGTGCTAGCTTAGAACAATTCAATAGTATCCGAGGCTGCTTTGCAATCAACCTCGAATACTGGGGGGCATTACCCTCAAATGTTAGCTTTGTTGTGAGTAAATTACTTCATAACAACGGGGCCTAGATAAGTGAAATTTATAAGGGCCAAACGGTCAAACGAACCATGCCCGCATGTATAATCATTTTTCAAGAATAAAGAGAAGTATTTTTCCTTGCCAATATCTCATGACTTATAAAAAATTTTCTACTTTGAAATTCCATACTTTCGACCTATTAGGGAAATGGGCTTAAGGGCCAATCATAACTAGAGTTCGGATAATCACCCCCACACTCGGGGACTGCCGTCTGAAAAGTAAATTTGAACAAGATTGAATTATTGAAACATCAAGGTCATAAGACCTTTTAGGCAATCCTCGAATTTTAAAGGCTACTGCCACCCCACTCGGGGACTATTACTTTTGGCAAGCTCGAAGTAAACGGGAAAATATTCCCAACGGGCAGATCCCTACTAAGACGCTACTGCTAAATTAACACAGATCAGAGACGTCTAAATTCCATAATGAAATAGGCCTCGAATTCCTTCATAACCGGTTTTAAAGGCTAGCCCCGACAAAGACATAAAAGGATTCGATAATATCGAGCATCAAAAACTCTAATGAATGCAAATGTTGTTCCAATTCTCTGACGATTCCTTATTATTTTATGCCAAGGAATTCCAAGTTTGTAAACATAAATGATTAAAAAATTTTCAGGCCGAAAAGGGGATAAAGCCTTACTTATATAAATAATCTTTTTACAAATTCCAGATCGCCCTAATACAAAAAATACAAAGTCTATGGGTTGCTTGTACTTCGAAGTTTGAGAGATCATTCTCGCTCAACTGAAAAAGCTTATGGCTACCTTTCTTCGAGTTCGAGCAAGTCCTTGCTCGATCATAATTCCTAAAGGCTATATTGATTCGGTTTCAAACAAATCGAATACGAATTCATCATTTATAATACATTTCGACTTTTGTAAAAAGGAAGAAATTTTTTTATATATACTTCGGAAATATGTTAGAAAGGCAAAATGGCCCGATGAAAGTTCTTTACAATGGCCCAAAAACGGCCCCTGAAAAAAGTTCAAAATAAAAGAACAAAAAATATTAAGTCCTATGCGGCTTGGTCTTCATCAGAAGCAGCATCCCCCTCCTCAAGATCTTCTTCTTCAAACTCATCATATCATCTTCGGGGAAGGCTAGATTCTGAGCCCGATTTTCTTCTGCTCGGGCATTGTCATTCTCGGCCGCAATGTTGAAATCTTGGGCTTGAGCATCCTCGTAGGCCTCCCTCCGAGCTTTCCACTTCGCATGATCGATCGTTCTTCTGGATTTTGTTTGGATGGCCTCAACATCGATTTTGAACTAGGCCACCTTTTCATCAGCCTGGATGCCGGCCTTGGCCACTTCAGATTTAGCCTCTTCAAGTTTGCTGGCAGCTGAATCCAGCTGAGACTGGAGCTCTCTGATCTTCTTTGTTTGCATCGAGTTTTTCTATTTCTCAGTTTGAAGCTGAGTCTCAGCCGACTCCAAATGAGCCTGGACGGTCTCTTTCATCGCCGCCAAGATATCCATGCATCCTTTAAAAACCTCGGCCTCGACCCACACATAATCCACTTACTTGCTGAGTTGATCGATCTGCTCGAGCCTCTGTCCGATCTGCAGAATAGAGTCATTAGTTGTTATCTCTAACTCGGCATCACTAGGAGCATTCAGAATACCTATTCGTCCATGTAGGTATGCTCCTCCCGAGCTGCAATCAAATCGTCCTGGAGTCATTCGCTGAGGAGCCTATAAGTATATCCCTTCTCAGTAAGGCTCCGGACGTAGTCCTTATGCTCTTCTTGGGATCTGACAAAGGCTTTGTGGAGTAGAACCGAAGCCTACAAAATAAAGGGAAAAAGTGTTAAGAATAATCTACAAGTATAAAGAAAGTATAAAATAAATTTGAAGGTTACCCAATTTAGTGCGTGTTGGGACTCGACCCCCACGACATTCATCACCGCCTGGTCCTCTTCGGTCATCATGCCTCTCAGATAACTGGCAACCCCGACTCGAGGGGAGAAAACTAGAGCATCTTCAAGGACGGTCAACACCAGATGCCGTTTGCGGTTGGGGTTGACACTTGGAGCCAGAAATTGATCTACCAGCTTCAAGCTTCTGGCAATGGTACCTTCCTCAACATCGACAGGTCACTAAACCCCACGACCTCCTCGGAAGTAGCCGCTTCGAGCCAATCGAAGAAGCCATGGAGATCCACCCGCTGACCATCCAGTATAGTGGCCTTTTGAATCATTTTATCAGAAATCTAGGGCGAATCCGAGATGTCGACCACCCCAAGTTCGACTCCAGGAACCTCTTCTGTTGCTTAGGGGTTTTGTTTTAAGGCTCTATTTCTCCCGTCTTTGCTGTGGACAGGGTGACCTCTGACTCAAGAACCTCGGTCGAAGTTTTTTTATTGATTGCTTCTGGTTTGGAGGACCTCTGTGCCGGAACTGCAGCCCACGGATGAGTCACCAGCCTGACTTCTTCTTCTTGTTCCTCATCTTTGGACTCGTCCATTAGCTAGTGGGCCGACTCCAAAGACAATGGAATAACATTTCCCTTAGGCTTGCGAGGACTACTCGCTGGCCTCTTCTTTTCTGAGCCCTAGGGACTCGGGGCCCTTTTCCTCATTTTCTCCTTAGCTGGCTTCGGAGCTGACAGTTGAGGGAGGATTTCTTCATCACTAGAAGGAGGTTTCATTATGACGTCCTTCCCGAGACCTGCAAAGAAACGGAAGCAAGTTAGCTAAGGAAAAAATAGAATTGAAAAACAAGTAGAGAGCAAAAGTTTACCGTGGTTCTGAACCTCCCATTGACCCTTGGAAAGCTCCATCCAAGCCCTTTTGTATTAGGGCCTCTGAGATACCAGGCCTTCGACCCATCTTTTCAACCCTAGAACCAGTTCCGGCATCTTGGAAAGATCTAAAATAAACAAAGTAAAAATAAGCGAGGGTTAATGGAAAATCGAGCATTCTAGGTAAAGACACTTACGGTTAAACTTCCACCTCTATGGTAACGGCATGTCTCCCACAGGGATCAGGTCTGATGTCCTTATTCAGACAAACCTGCCCATCCGTCCTGGATCGCGAGTCTTGTCAATGCTTAAGAACGGGGTTCTGATGTCCTAGTGGGAAATTTTAATTAGTTCTCGATAGATTGGAGGATTTTAGAGACGCAATAGATGATCGAGGGTAAAGTATCATTCCTCGATGTTGCTGGTGAAGAATCGGAGGAGGACGAAGATCCTCCAGAACAATGGGTGAATCTGGCGCAAGGGTAACATCGTACCTTTTGCAGAAGGCCACTACTACAGGATCTAGGGGGTTGAATGTAAAAGGGTAAGTGTAAGCACTTAGGTGACCCTCTACATATGAGGTGATCGATTCCTTAGAAGAGGGAACAACCACGTCCTTGTTTTGCCACTTTCAATCCTCTTTGACTTTGTCAAGGAGGCCCTTAGTGATGGTGCACACATACCTCAACATTGGTTCGCACCGGCCTTGAACCGAGGGAATCTTCTCCACCTTAAAATCATCAACAGTCGGGCACCCTATCAAAACGAATTCCTCAGGGTGGGGCTCCACTGCAGCCGCCTCGCCGGCAGAGCTCGATGAATAATTAGCCTCTTTTTAGGGCATAGTTTTGGAAGATTTTGCCATTTGTGAGGAGCAACTCAGAAATCAAAGAATTGATTAAGGTTCAAGGAATATGGGAGTTAAGAAGAAAAGAACTCTTTGAAAGCAAAGGCAGGGAGGATATTGGTTGTAAAAGTTTGAATGAAAGAAGATTGAGGGTTTTATAGGTTGAAGGCGACGGTTCAGAATCATGTAATGGCCGACCAACGACTGACATGCATTTAATGCCTCGTTTCTTATTTATGAGAAATGAAGGGACTATCTGTAGACGGTCAGAATAGGCCTTCCCTTCTTGTGACTAATCGGGGTTGGATCATGATAGGCCACAATTCGGCCTCGCATCGTATCGAGACTTAATATGGAGTCGTGTTGTTGAACCCTTAACTTGAGGATGGTCCTGGGCTACGTTCAACCAATATCTAGACCAAGTAGAACCAAGGTCGAGTAAGATCGAAGGGGGTTTACCTGGCCGAGTAACGGTAAGCCAAAATATCCGAGATCGAGCGAGGATCACGGCAGGAATCTCGGCACGTATTAAGTCAAGGCCAGTTAATCAGCTAGCCATGAAATTTTCTTACTGTATTTAGAATTGTACATAATTAGAACTCCTCTACTATATAGGGGTTCTAAATATTTTGTATTCATTACATTCACGCAGAACAAAGTAATACACTATATTTTCTCTCTTAAACTTTCATACTCTGTTGTTCAGTTCATACTCTTTGATAGCATACTCATTTGGTTCGAGGGCAATCTAGCTCGAGGTCCAAAGCTACACTTTACATTGGTTTGCTTTATTTCTATTTACAGGCGATTTCTAATATCAATTTTAATATTTTCTAGTTTGTGACAAGTGAAATCACATATCCTTAAAACCACTTATAAATTTAATTGTTATCCAATTTTAAGGGTAAACAGCTATAACAAATGCAAATATAACTATTTTCATTCATTTCACTAGAGTTACGATTGTAGATTTAACATTATTGACGGTCGATTTAGGAGTAAGGTATATAGCAATGTCAACAAGATAGTCGTGTAGGCTCAACCACATGAGTCTGATTCTCCATTGTTCGCCCGTCTTTTGATATTTATAGTTGTCCATGCCCCTTGGCGTCCTAGTCTGCCTAAGATATTTGAGTAGTTCGTTGAACTAAATTAGCCATCAGGTTCGACATCCGCTCCATTAGATTCTCGAAGTTGGTTGATGAATTTATTAGATGTGCGCTTTATCTTAGACTCGTCAAAAGAGGGTCGACATGGGCGGCAGTGAGGTTGGATATATGGGGGGTGGCCTCCTGTGAGCCCATTGCCTCATCCTGAAATACAATTGGGCGAGGAACAAACCTTTAGATGAGAGATCATTTGTAGGGTTTGTTCTGAAGCACTGCAAGATCAGTCCGGAGATTTCCTCCAGGCATGCACCAGGCGCATATATTTTTAACCGCTATAGTTAACTCCCTACTTGCTAAGGCCGAACATCTTTGCCTCTAAAAGTGAATACCGCCAAAAGCAAAAAGAGGTAATCACAACACTTGTGACTCATAAATGTATATAGATAGGATGTTTATGGGTTCTATTTGTGGTTGGAGTAAGTTTGGGTGAGCCTGAGATGTGGGTCATTAATGGAGGTGGTTAAAAAGTTGGAGAAGATAATGAATAATTGTTGGACGTATTAAATGGGTCTTGTAGGATCCCAAACAGATTTTATGGCTATATAAATTTGTAGGAGTGGTATGCGTCAATTAAGATTTTTCCATATGGATTGAAACTGAAGGTTTGGGTAACTTAGGGCCAATATCCAAGTGTTTACCTTAAAAATGGATAACAATTGAATTTATACGTGATTTTACGGACATGTATATATATATTAGTATTGAAACCGACTCTAAAATAAATAAATGCAAACCAAACAAATTGAATAGCTTTGGCCCTCGAGTTCGATCATCCTCGAACCAAGCGAAGATTCAACTGATATAAGAACATACTAACAAGATATTGAAAGCTAGAAGATAACAGCGTATTGCTTTGTATTGCATAAATGTGATGTGTTCTACAAATGATCAGACCCCCTTTATATAGTAGGGGAGGCCTACTCAATTCTAAATGAAGTAAGAAATCTCATGATTGGCTAATTAATCGGTCTATCCTTGATACATGTCAAGATTTCCGCGTGATCGACGCTCGATCGCAGATATTTCGTCCTTTTGTTATCTGGCTCAGCAAATTTCCCTCAATATCGATTTCGTTCGGTTCCGGGGGATCGAGCTTTTACGGCGTAACCTCGGACCTCAATTTGGTATGGGTTCACGGTCAAACCTTAATCTATCACACTCCAGTCTCGATCAGTTCAAGCAAGGAGTGAGCCCGATTTGACTGCATACAGATAGTCCCTTGTTTCTCGGAGAGAGGGTGACGAGAAACGACATAAACTTCCAAATCCCGCTTCGATGGGCCATAATGTAAGCGTTGAACACGTCTATGACGTAAGCGACAAATGGATACCGAAAATTCCTGTCGATCCAATTACCAGGCATTATATGCATGTCAGTCGGTGGTCAGCCACTACCGGTTCTGAACCGTCACCAGCAAGCTATAAGTACCCTAGCCTTTCCTCATTCAAACTTTTACGTTCAAAGCTCCTCCTACTCTTGCTTTTTCTTCAAAAATCTCTTTGCTTTACAACTCTTGCACCCAAATTTCTTGAACTTTCATCAAATCGCATACCACCTTAATTCTCTTCTTTCCTATTCTTCAATAGCGAAAACTTCTAAAACCATACTGCAAAAGGAGGCCACTTCTTCATCACAATCCACCGGCGGCGGGGCTGCGGCGGAACCTCGCCCTAAGGAGTTCGTTCCGACAGGGTGCCCTATTGTTACTGATTTTAAGGTCGAAAATACCTCCTCGGTATCAGGCCAATGTGAGTCGGTTTCGAGGTACATATGCACAATCACCGAAGACCTTCTCACCAAGGTTAAAGAGTATTGCAACTGGGTCAACAAGCATGTGGTGGTTCCTTCACTCGAGGAATCGATCACTACCCACGTGGATGGTTTCCTAAGTGTTTATACTTAACTCTTCACGTTAGGTCCCTTAGACCATATCATCATTACCTTTTGCAAGAGGTATGATGTGACTCTCGGCCAGATCCACCCCTCCTTATGGAGAATAGTGACTTTCTTCCGACTTTTTGTAAGCAAAATCGAGGGGTGTGCCTTTACTCTCAACCACCTTATGCGCTTCTAAATTGCACGACTCTATCGAGGGGGGCTGATCAAGCTTGCTCGTCAGGCCAGTAGGGCCCCGTTCTCTAGCATAGATAAAACTCGGGACCGAGGTTGGATGGGCTGATTTGTTCGAGTAAAGACTTCAGACATGATTCCTGCCGGAGACATGCCATTTCCTGAGGAATGGAACATGCAACGTAAGTAGTACTTCACTTTTGATCTCGTTGTTTTCCCACTTATATTTTTCTTCATTGATGTTATTTTTGATGTCACAGTTGTGGCTCAGATGTCGAACCCAATTCCGGAACTTAAGGAATGGGTGAAGGCCTTGTGTCATAGAGGCCTATTCTGAGCGGGCTTGGATAGAACTATCGGAAGGTCGATGGAAGTCCCGCAATCATGGTAAGAGCTATCCCCCCGATTCTTAGAGCCCCATTTATTTTCATCACCAGCCTCTGATTTGTTATGCTTTTTCTTATAGGCTTACCAAAGGACGTTGAGATGAGGCCTCCATCAGCCGATGATGATACATACGTTGATCCCCCTTCTCCGAAATAGGTCAAAGTGTTGGGGAAAATAAAATCCTCAATTCCCTTCGACTCTAAGAAGAAGACACCGAGAAAACAGCTGATGCATAAGCCCAAAAAAGACCAAACCCGAGAATTCTCATCGAAATCGCTCAATCGGTTGAGGGACGAGTCCGAGGAAGAAGAAGAAAAATATGAGCTAGTGGCTCGAGTAAGACACGACTCCGAGATACCTCAAGCCATGGAGGCCATAGAAGAGGAAGTGGCTGAAGTCCCCAAGAGGGTCAATAAAGAGACCGGGGATGACGCTTCTCGAGTTGTGGAAGATATTCAGTGGGACGATCTCAGAGTGATCAAAATTTTTGGCTCCCCTCAAATTTTGGATTCCATAATTCGTGAGGCCAACATATTAGAAAGTCGTTCTTACGAGGGTCCTCAGGGGGTGGCTGACATCCACGGCTTCTTAGATGGATTTGACTCTACTACTTCGGAAGATTTTTCCAGATTGGCGACTTGCCGGTGCCAAATAAGGTACCGTCATCGGGTCCTACTGGGTCTCCATCGAGCCCAAAGCTAGTAGGTTAATTCCTGGCCCCTAGTGCTAACCCCGACCATTGGTGGTCGATAAATTTTCCTATACCTTAGGATGCCCGAGTCTTCTCTGCCCCCGTGGGGTTTCTATCTATCTCAGATGCTTGGTGACCGAGGAAGATCAAGCCGTGATGAATGCGGTAGATGCGCCTTGCCTATTTAACGAGGCCCAATTTCTCTGAACCGGGTAAGTTCGAGGGTCACTTTGTTATTTATTTTAAATTGGAAGTCATGAATAATTCTAACATCTTTCTTCGTGCTTGCAGGCTTCAGTGTTGCATCATGAATCTTTTTTTCTGAATCCGGGAGAAGCACGAGGCTGAGGTCCAAGCACTTACCGAGAAGGGGGATACTTACAAGCTTCTGAGTGAGAAGATTCGGGCCGATTTAGAAGCGGCTCAGAGTGAGTACGTCGAGATGGCCGAGCAAGTATTTCGAGTGCTTCAGGATAATGATGATGAATTGGAGATAGTAACTAACGATCCGATCCTACAGGTATGGCAGAGGCAATAGATCGGACAGCTCAAGACACAGGTAGATGCGATACAAATCGAGGTTGAAGAATTCAAAAAGAATATGGACATCTTAGCCTCAAAAAACAAAACCATCCAAGCACAACTGGAGTGAGCCAAGACCCAACTCCAAGCTGTAAAAGTGAAGGCCTCGGTGCTAGAAGAGAAGATCCAGGGGCTTCAATCTCAATTTGACTTGGCTATTTCTGATAAGGAGAACTTGGCCAATGAACTCAAAGTGGCCAGATCTGAGGTGGCCTTGGCCAACACCAAAGGTGATGCAAAAGTGGCCCAATTTAAGGTCGACGTCGAGGCCATCCAGGCAAAGGCCAAGAGCATGGTGTGTCATGCAAAATGGAAACTTGAAGGGAAGCCCTAAAGGGAGTTCATTCTTAGGGCTTCGATATTATGGACAAAATTGAGAATGCCAAAGAAGAGGAAGCCAGGGTCTACAAGCTGGCATTTCCTGAGGAAGACTCCGAGAGCTTAAGCGAATCTGAAGACGGCAAAGATCCCGAGGGTGGAGATTCTACCTCTAATGAAGACCATGCCACTTAGACTTTTATAATTTTTGCTTTCTTTTGCATCTTTTCTGAGGCCGTTTTGGCCATTGTAAATTTCTGTATTAGGTTGATCCTAAAAAAATATTATATATATAAGGCTTTTCTTCTCCTTTCAGCTCTCAAATTATTCCTTCGATTTTGTATTAACAAATGTTGAAATGACTTAGCATGAAACAATAAGGTTGCGTTGGGGGGTTTGATATTACCGAAGAGTTTTCCCCAAAAATATCTTAAGTTTATGATTTTGCCGAGGGCAGCCTTTATAACCGGTTGTGAAATTTTTTTTCTTTTTCGAAGGCCTATTTTTTGTTATAGGTTTCGGATGTCTCCGAGCCGTGTTAAACTGGTCGTAGCCTTTTAGTTCGGGAACTACCCATTGGGCTTGTTTTTTCGAGTTATCCGGGCTTGCCCGAGATAATAGTCCCCGAGTGGGGTGGTCGTGACCTTTAGAAATCGGGGAGTTGCCTAATAGGTCATCTTCCCCCAAGGCCCAACGACTTGGGCTGTTTAAGTTGGATGAAAGTCCCCAAGTGAGGGAATTGTCATTCGTATTCCGGTTATGTATATTTCCCTTTGGCTCATTATTTTTGAAAGTACGAAGCTCTTTAAGGGGATGTAAAGAGGAAAAATTATAAAACATAAAATGTTTTCAAGGAAGGTAATTCTCTTTATTATCGATCAAAACAGTCATACCTACGTACATGTTTTATGCTAGGGCTCGAGCAATCTATGTGGACACAGTTTGTTTTGACCGTTTTGCCCTTACAATAAATCCTATCTATTGAGACCCTCCCTTTATGAAGTAGTTTCCTCGCTAGATTTGATATTCAAAGATAATGCATATCCGAGGGTAGACCCCCCCAATATTCGAGGTTGATGGCAAAGGAACCTCGGAAATTGTTGAATTGATCTTTGGTGCCGATTCGTAATCAAGTTAGGTTCTAAGTTAGCATGATTCATTGTTGCCTCGTTAAAAACCTTGCAGTAAAACCCATTTAGGACAAAATTGGTCTAAGGGAAAAAGAGTGCAACACGTGCTTTCAGACCTAAAGACTTCATGTCGTTCGCCGAAAATCCATTGTCGTTTCTTGTTGACCACCTGCAAGTGTTAGTCTGAAATAAAAAGGAAATGGAAAGGGGTCGTACCTTAGCAGTAATACCGTTTTAGGTGAGATATATTCCAACTGCTCGATTGTTGTTCTCCATTCATCGTCTCGAGCTTGTAGGACCTTTTTTCGGTGACCTCGAGAATCTCATACGGTCCTTCCCAATTCAGACCTAATTTCCCTTTGTTCGAATTTCGGGTGTTCAGGGTGACTTTCCTTAGAACCAAGTCCTCGGCGTTAAAATATCAAAGATTGGCTCTACGATTGTAGTATCTCTCGATCCGTTGTTTTTGGGAGGCAAATCGGACGAGGGCGGCTTCAAGCCTTTCATCCAATAGTTCTAGGATCGTATTCATGGCCTTATCATTTGATTCCTTTGTTGCATATACGAACCTGATACTCGACTCTCCGACTTTGACTGGTATTAGAGCTTCGGCACCATAAACCAATGAGAATGGGTGGCCCCTGTACTGGATTTCGAGGTTGTGCGATATGCCCAAAGAACTTCGGACAAAATTTTCTTCCACTTTCCTTTGGCGTCGGTTAGCCTCTTCTTAAGATTTTGGATAATGGTTTTGTTGGTCTATTCATCTTGCCCGTTCCTGCTAGGATGATAAGGTGTTGATAGGATTCTTTTAATCTTATGATCTTCGAGAAATTTGGATACTTTGCTGCCGATTTACTGTTTCCCGTTATCACACACAATTTCGGATGGTATCCCGAATCGACATATGATGTGATCTCAATTGACGTCAATGAATTCTTTCTCCCTAAATTTCTCGAAGGCATGTGCTTCAACTCAATTAGAAAAATAGTTAGTCATAAATTAAATAAATTGAGCTTTACCACGTGCCTATGGAAGAGGGCCAGTGATGTCCATTCCCCACTTCATGAATGGCCATGGTGACAAAACCGAATGGAGTAGTTCCCGGGTTGGTGAATCATCAGTGTATGCCTTTGGCATTTTTCATATTTTCGAACAAACTCTTTCGCATCTTTTTCCATGTCGATCCAGTAATAGACGACTCTAATTACCTTTTGAACCAATGATTCGGCACCTGAATGATTTCCATAAGTGCCCTCGTGAACTTCCCTTAGAACATAATCAGTATCTCTCGGTCTCAGACATATCGCTAGTGGACCATCAAACATTCTTCTGAATGAGGTTCCGTCTTCGGACAAGGTGAATCGTGCTGCCTTCATATGCAGGGCCCTCGATTCTTTTGGATCCGAGGGAAGCTTTCCGGTCTTCAAATACTCTATGTATTTATTTTTCCAATCCCAATTCAAGCTTGTGCAGTTTATATCGGCGTGTCCTTCTTCTCCTACCGACCTCATGAGTTGCACGACGACCCCCGAATCGAGCTCGTTTTCCTCAACCAATGACCATAAGTTTGCAAGGGCATCAACCTCACTATTCAGATCTCAAGGCACATGTTGCAAAGTCCACTCCTTAAATCAGTGCAAAGTTACTTGTAACTTATATAGGTATCTTTACATCAGTTCTTCCCTAACTTCGAATGTTCCGTTTGTCACACCTCCCTTTTTCCCGAGGGGGATATGAGAGTTTTTCCAATTAAAGTGACATTAATCGAAATGGGATTATTTATTTATTTTCAGAGTCGCCACTTGGAATAATTTATGGTGTCCCAAGTCACCGATTTATTTAAATCCCAAATCGAGGAAATTTGACTCTATTTAAAATTCTGCGAAACCAGAAAACCGGGTAAGGAATTCTGTTAAATCGGGAGAAGGTATTAGGCATTCCCGGATTCCGTGGTTCTAGCACGGTCTCTTAATGATTAAACTTGGCCTAAATTGTTTAATTACTGATTTTAGCAGCTAAATGTATTCTTATATTTTTACTGCTTTTATTATTCTATTTTATTTAAAGAGTTATCTTAAGGCGAGTTACGTATGCGTAAACCCGTGGAAATTGTGTGTGTCAAAAATCATGTCACGCGGACGTATACATAATTCACGACATTTAATTCATTTGGAAAAATAGAATCGTGCAAGCGCGTGTTTTTTTTGTTTTGGTTGTAAAAAGAAATCGAAATCGCGTCACGCGAACATGTACGTAATTTTGATAATTTTAGAAATTTGTTCCTAAAAATATCTCTACAAGTGTTCGTTTTGATCTTTTATTTGTGTTACGTAAACGTATACACAATTTTGAGAAAAAGGTATATTTTAATTACTAGAAAAGTTATTCAAAGTTACGCGAACGTATACTTTGATTATTAAAATTCTAAGTGTAGTACCTTAAATTTATTTGAAAATCGGCGCTTAAATTATGTCACGCGTACGTGTACATGATTTGTCACACTTAGTTTTTTTAAAAAAAAAAAAAATCAAAAGCCGCGCGAACGCGTACCTTGGTTTTATTTTAAAAAATCATAATTATGTCACGCGAACGTGTACAAACTCACGATGATAAATTAAATTGCGCCTAAAGCAAGCTACAATGTTCATAAGTTGATTTCCTACATTTGAGATTAATTGTAAAACGTCCGTGATTTATAGAAACTGTTGGAACAAGCCGTGATGTCGCACACTCATTTGTCTTTGCACACGTTGAGAATCGCGTCACGGGAACCGTACCCATAGTGGCAACGATTTATTTATTAATTGCGCCTAAAACAAGCTACATTGAACACTATTTTAAGTCCAAAATTATTTCCCCAGTTACTACCTTACATGATTAATTTGCCTTCATTTTTAAAATTTACACGTAACTTAACTCGAAAGATTAACCAAACTCTATCCAAAATGTTTTAAGCAAAATACATCAAACAAAACAGAGCAACTTTCCATAAACTCACAGTAAAAATAAAATGATGAAACAAACTCAAATCCAAACATAATTCATTGTTCTTCGGCATCAAAATTGACCAGAAACATAACATCGGAAGGAAATTACCTCGACCGCAGCGAAACCAACAAAACTTGCCCAAGTAGTACCTCAAGAAACTTGAACATGGAGCCCAACAATATTGAAGAGCAGAAGCAGCATTATGAACCTCAGTAATTACAACAATCGAGTCGAACAAAATCGAGCAGTGAATAAGTTTCGAACAAACTATTCAACGAAAACTCCGGACAAGAAAAATAGAACCCGACCGAAGAACTTGGACGGTGAGCGACAAGGACGACAAACTCGATTCAATCCAACCCTATTTTTTTGCAACAGAAATCCGAAATTAAAAGGGGATAAGCAGAAATGTTTTTTTTTTTTGAAATTTTAAAATATTGGAAACTAAGGAGAGGAGCTTTAAAAAAATAATTCTTGAAAGCTCACTTTCCTTTCAATATTTCTGTCTGATTTTTTCTGCTGCTCTCTATCTCGACGGCGGCTGATTTATTGGAGATTAGGAAAAAAATGACGGGTTGTTCTATGTTGAAGAGGAGTTGGGGTTGCGGCTAAGTTGGGTGTGAAAGGGGTCTTTTTTGTTCTCTTGTTGAATGAGAAGTGAGGAAGACGAAGGGGGATTGTTCAAACGGCGCTGATTCCCTTTTCGGTTATTAAAAATGGGTTCCCCTTCGGTCATCTTCTTTTTTTCTTATATAAAGTGTATGAGTGGGGAAGTTAATGTGTTGGTGTGTGTGTTGATGGAAAAGGAGAGTGGGGGAAGTGGGAAGTGAGGGTGAGAAACGTGAGAGTTGGTGGGGGTGTGAGTGGAACATGGGTGTTATTATTTTTTTATAATTTTTGTTAATATTTTTATATAGTATTTTATATATATATATATATATACGTATATATTTGCTAAAAAGAAATACTACTATAACTTACATTTAAATTAGAAGAAACCAAGTTTTATATATATATACTAATCAACTTACTTTTGACTTAAAAAGAAACTATATAAATAAGAAAACTCACTATTTATACTAAAGTTTAAATTATGCTAAAAAAAAAAATACTACTATAACTTATATATAAATTAGAAGAAACCAAGTGTTATATATATATATATATATAGGAACAATATATATATATATATATATAATTTTTTTTTTTAATTTTCTTAAATAAAACCTATTAAGATTAAGATAAAAATTTAAAATATTAAGATTAGATCTAAAAGAAGTATTTACACCAAAAATAGTATAGAATTTGGGTGTGGTCAAAAATTAAGTGTTCACACCGTTAACCTGATTCACCACGAGGAGGGAGTCGTATTTGGCTTCGATCACCTTCGCTCCCAAGCTTTTGGCTAGTTCGATACCTTCAATCATGCCCTCATATTGGGCTTCGTTGTTAGTCAATTTCATAGTTCTAATAGATTGTCTAACCATGTTGCCTGTAGGTGGTTTTAGTATGATGCCGAGTCTGGACCCTTTTGCGTTCGAAGAACCGTCTATAAATAGGGTCCAGATTCCCGAGGACATACCCGAGTTTACTAATAGCTCTCTTTCAACCTCAGGTACTAGGGCCGACATGAAGCCAGCCATGAAGTCTGCCAAAATTTAAAACTTAATGGTTGTTCGGGGTCGATACTCAATATCATACCCACTGATTTCTACGGCCCATTTGGCCAGCCGTCCCTAAATCTCGGGTTTATGCATAATACTTTGAAGTGGATAAGTTATTAGAACACATATGGGGTGACATTAGAAGTACGGTTTTAGTTTCCTAGAGGTGCTTATCAAAGCGATTTCCAACTTTTCTAGGTGGGGATACCTAGTTTCGGCCTCACCTAATGTCCGGCTAACATAATAAGTTGGAAATTGCATACCTTGTTCTTCCTGCACTAGGAATCCACTTACCACTATCTCTGATACTGCCAAATATAAGCACCATTGTTCGTTAGCACTCACTTTGTCAAGAAACAACGGGCTCGATAAGTAACATTTAAGCTCTTCCAAGTCCTGCTGGCATTCCGGAGTCCATGTGAAGTTATTTTTCTTCTTTAGCAACGAGAAAAATCTATGGCTCTTATCGGAGGACCTCAAGATGAATCGGCCCAGGGCTGCTATGCGCCCATTTAACCTCTACACGACCTTTACATTGTCTACTATCATGATGTCCTCGATAGCTTTGATCTTGTCATGATTGATCTTGATTCCTCGGTTGGATACCATGAATCCGAAAAATTTTCCTGACCCCCTGAACGCGCATTTTTCCTGGTTCAACTTCATGTTGTATTTCCTCAATATACTGAATGTTTCCTGCAAATGATTCAAATGGTCCTGTGCTCACAGGGACTTAACTAACATATCATCAATGTAAACATCCATATATTTCCCTATTTGTTCTTCGAACATCCAGTTTACTAGGCGGTGGTACGTAGCACCCACATTTTTTAATCCAAATGGCATTACGTTATAGCAGTAGGTTACATATTTAGTGATGAATGAGGTCTTTTCCCGATCATCTAGGTTCATTTGTATTTGGTTGTACCCGGAATAGGCATCGAGAAAATTGAGGATCTCGTGGCCGGCCGTGGCATCGATCATGCGATCGATATTAGGCAAAGGAAAAGAATTCTTGGGGCATCCTTTATTTAGATCTTTGTAATCTACACATATTCTAAGTTTGTTTCCTTTTTAGGGACTACTACGTTTGGTAACCACTTGGGGTATTTTACTTCATGGATGGACCCTATTTTAAGAAGCTTGGTTACCTTGTCTTTGATGAAGGCATGCTTGATCTCAGACTGGGGTCTTCTTTTTTGCTTCACCGGATGGAACTTCGGGACCAAGCTTAGTTTATGGGTGGTGATTTCTGGTGGGATCCATGTCATGTCGAGATGGGACCAAGCAAAACAATCCATGTTAGCTATAAGAAATTGAATAAGTTTTTTCCTGAGCTTGGGAGTTAACCCCGTTTGCAGGTATACCTTTCATTCAGGTAGATGTTCGATTAGTATGACATGCTCCAGCTCTTCGACCATTGATTTTGTCGAGTTGGAGTCATCGGGGACTATGCAGGATCGAGGGACCCTATAATCATCATCTTCGTCAATCCCCTGCTTCTCTAGTTGGGTCGAGGCCGGCATCTATGATTTCTATTTGGCCTCATGTTTTCCCTTCGAATTTGACCCCTTCATCGATGACAGTGCCGGAATCACTTCATCAATGGCAAACATTTCCTTTGTGGCGGATTTCTTCCCATAGACTATTTTGATTCCTTCTGGTGTTGGGAATTTAAGAACCTGGTGAAGGGTCGTGGGCACTGCCCTCATATTGTGGATCCACGGTCTCTCGAACATGGCGTTATCCCTCATGTCGCCCTCGATCACATGAAACTTCGTCTCTTGGATGGTCCCGTCCATGTTCACTGGAAAAGTTATCTTGCTTTTAGTAGTTTCACATGCCATGTTGAATCCGTTTAGCACACAGACCTCGGGTACAACTTGGTCTTGTCGGCCGAGTTATTTTACGACCCTCGATCGAATGATGTTGGACGAACTACCTGGATCAATTAACACACGTTTAACTTGAGTCTTATTCATGTGTACAAACATTAACTGTGCATCGTTATAGGGATGCATGATCCTTTCTGCGTCCTTGTTGTTGAAGGACAAGGTTCTTTCTGGTATGTAATCCCAAGTTTGCTTCTCCCTTGTGATCAACACTTTGGTGCATTTTAACACTGGACCTTGAGGGACATCGACCTCTCCAACAGTCATGTGAATGACGTGTTGCGGTTCTTCTTGCTGGTTTTGTCCGTTGGAATCTCTATTTCTGAAATGATTCTTGGCTCGATCACTTAGAAAATCCCGAAGGTGCCCGTCACTGAATAACCGGGCTACTTCTTCTCTCAACTGTCTGCAATCTTCCGTTCTGTGCCCATGGGTGCCATGATACTTGCACATTTGGTTGGGATTTCTTTGGGCTGGATCGGCCTACAAAGATCGAGGCCATTTAGTATCTTTGATGCATCCGATAGCCGAAACGATGGCTGATGCATCAGTATTGAAGTTATATTCTGATAATCGTGGTGCTTCTTTAGGTTCGGTATGCCTATCGAAACCATTCTTGCTCATGAGCCCTCTAGAGCTTTAGCCTCGATCATTTGTCCTTTCACCTTGTACAAGGTTGCGACCATGTCTGTTTCCTCTACGATCTCCATTATTCGGCTGGTATCGATCCCTGTTCCACCTTAGTTCTCGATCAATATCACTTTTGATTCTGACGATGGGCCTGATAGGATAAATGAAAAAGATCCCCCAGCTGGTCGTCTTCGACTCTAATCTTCGATTGATACCGATTATGTACATCGGCCCAGGTAACAACCGGGTACTCAATCAAGTTCTGCTTCAGCTGCTGTGAAGCCACTGAGCTTCTTACATTTAGTCCTTGAGTGAAAGCTTAAACGGCCCAATCATCGGCGACTGGTGGTAGGTCCATTCGTTCCATTTTGGAACCGAGATACAAACTCTCTAAGTGTCTCGTTATCTTTCTGCTTTATGTTGAAAAGGTCTGACTTCCTAGTCTCGACCTTTATGGCTCTGGCGTGTGCTTTTACAAAAGAATATGCAAGCATGGCAAAAAAAACAATAGAGTTAAGTGGTAAATTATGGTACCATATCATCGCTCCCTTTGACAGGGTCTCCCCAAATTTATTTAGTAACACGGATTTGATCTCGTCATCCTCTAGATAATTACACATTTGTAAGAGGTGACATGCTCGTTGGGGTAGTCGTTCCATTATACTTAGGAATCTCGATCATGTGAAACCTCTTGGGGATCGGTTTGAGAGTCGCATTCGGGGGTAAGGGATTTTGTACAAACTTTTTGGAATCCAAACCCTTCAATATTGGTAGTGCCCCCAGGATTTGATTGATAGGTTTCCACCTTCTTGTCGTTTGCTTCGATCTTCTTTTCCCCCGATTCAACTCGCTTCGTTAGTTCCTCGAGCATTTTCATGATCACGGGATCGGTCCATGATTCATTTCCGTTCGATTTCCTTGACAACTATTCGACCCAGTGAACAACTTACTAGGACGGCTCGGGCTCGATCGTGCTTGGTGCATGGTTCTGGTTTTGGAGTTGTTCTATTGCGGCTTGTTGAGCCTGCAACATCTCGAAGTTAACCCGAAGGATGATTCTGCCTTCTTCACCGCCATGTGTGCTCTGAGCGGCCGATCAAACATTCATGCGGATGCTACTCTCGGGATTGACAGCCAAATTTGCATTAATGGCTACATGGGAGCTGACGTCGATTGGATCTATAGCCGGAAATCCATCGAGGCCAACTGGAGGTACGTCGTTCCTTGGTGTTATATATGTTTTCATTTTCATCATGATGACCGAAGTCATTGTCCATGTGTATGGGTGCTGCCTGAGAGTTTGACATGTTGATCCTGGAATCAAGGATAGTCACAAGAACAAGTGTAAAATAGTGTATGCTACGAAGGTTAGTACCAGGCAATCACTATTATCCTTAGTCCCACGGTAGGCGCCGAAGTGTTTACCCTAAAACGGATAACAATTGAATTTATACATGGTTTAAAGGATACATGATATAACTTGGCACAAATTGAAAAAATATATATGTTAGTATTGAAATCAACTGTAAAAGAAATAAATGCAAACCAAACGAATTGAATAGATTTGGCCCTCGAGTTTGATCACCCTTGAACCAAGCAAAGATTCAACTAATATAAGAACAGAGTAACAAGATATTTAAAGATAGAAGAAGACAACGTATTGCGTAAATGTGATGTGTTCTACAAATGATCGGACCCACTTTATATAGTAGGAGAGTCCTACTCTTGGTACAATTCTAAATGAAGTAAGAAATCTCATGATTGGATAATTAATCAGTCTATCCTTGATACATGCCGAGATTTCCGTCGTGATCTACGCTCGATCGCGGATATTTCGTCTTTCCGTTATCCGGCTCAGCAAATTTCCCTCGATCTCGATTTTGTTCTGTCCCGGGAGTTCAAGCTTTGACAGCGTAGCCTTGGACCTCGAATTGGTATGGGTTCAAGGTCGAACCTTAATCTATCACACTCTAGTCTCGATCAACTCACGCAAGAAGTGGGCCCGGTTTGACCGTATACACCAAGATCACAGTGGATTGTGTTAAGTCTAAAATAACGTAATTAGATTGTAATTGTGTAGCTGAACATTATTAGAAGTATTGGTGTATTGGAATTGACGAAGAAATACGATAAGTACGTGGAAATCTAACCTTTCTTGGAGCTATTTTGTCAAACTCATATTCTCAAAAGTTTATGAATGTTGTTTTGAATGTGAACATGTTTCGTGATGACGAGATAGCATGTATTACACCATGTTTATGAATAAATTGCATTTTTTTGCTATCGTGATTACAGAAATATATATTAGGTGATTTCACGCTTTATGAACTGTTTACTCTAGCACATGGAAATAAATATTTTGCATGTGTCTGCGTGAAAATATTACACGGATACTTTTTTTGACATGATCGTGAATGTTATGAAAGCTATACCTTAGATACTCATATAGGAATTTTTTTATTATGTTTAAGAACTCATATTATGTTTCCATGACAAAAATGATATGATGATGTCATGAGTATCAAAATTTATGAAAATAACCTAAAATGCAATCAATGCCAAAGTTTGAAGTTATGAATGAGGTTGCTAGTGTCGGATATGATTGATGTTCCGAGATATTACACTATTTTTTCTACCATTTGCATAAACTTTTTTAACGTCCTTTATACACATATTATGTTATTTTGTGTCTTTAGCAATTTGGAGATAAAGTATCAAGAATTGCCAAAAGTGAGAAAAAGACTACTTTTCTAAGGTTTTGCTGACTGTAGAATAATTTATGGATTGCAAAATGGGTCACAAATTAGAACATAAAGTGTGAAAATAAACCAGAACTTTGCTAAGACTTTTTGCTGTACCGCTGAATAATATTATTAATCGCAGAATGGTTTTGCTGACTGCGAAACATGCCGCGGATTGAATCCGCTGAACATAGATTGGTTTTACTGACAACATAATAGTTTTGCCGATCATTAAATGGGTAGCGGATTGGATATGGAATGGATACGCTGATAGCAAAATGGACATGAAATTTAACAGAACAAAATTTAATAGAAGGGACCATTTTTTCCACCTCCAACCTAGTCAGCTAAAGGGGGGAAACCTGCAGCTAGGGCTCGCCCTAGAGGAGGGGGCCAGTTAGGTGGAGGTTAGACCATTGGTGGTCAGGCTCGTTGCTATGCTTTCCCGTGTAGACCAGAGAGGATGGCCTCATATGCTAGGATCACAAGTATGGTTTCAGTCTGTCATAGAGATACTTATGTGATATTTGATCCAGAGACTACCTATTCATATGTGTCATCACATTTTTCTCCTTATTTGGACATGTATGATGGTTCTCTTGTATCCCTGTTCATGTATCTACACTTATTGGTAATTCCGGTGGATCGTACATATTGTCTGGTGTGGTTACTATTGGGGTTTATGAGACTATGGTTGATCTTCTATTTCTAGATATGGTAGATTTTGTGGTAATTTTTGATATGGATTAGCTATCTCTGTATCATGGTATTCTCAATTATCACGTTAAGACTACGACGTTGGTTATGCCGAAACTACCAAGGTTAGAATGGAAGAGTTATCTTGGTCATACCCCTAGTATAGCGATCTCATTTCTGAAGGCTCAAATAATGGTTGATAAGGGGTGTGTGATGTATCTAGCTTTTATTAGAGATATTAGTGCTAAGACTACTACTACTGATTTGGTCCCAGTAGTGAGTAACTTTCTGGATGTGTTCCATGTAGACCTACCGGGCATGCTACCTGTTACACCCCATGTTTTTGTACGTGAAAGTACATCGTAAGCCGATTGATGTAAGATTGGAAATGAGATCATCTTTGAAATTATATAAAGTGATTTAATGTTGTTACACCATGTACTTCAGACGTCACTGTCATTATAGGATTATCTAAAGTAAACTCAAAAAGGACGAAATCCTTCTATAAGGATAAAAAAGGTTTATCGAAGTCTTAAGTAAGTTAAGATGAATATGAGACTTGTTAATCATGATTTAAATGAGTTTAAAGTCATGATATGACTATATATGATGTTTGGATATGAAGTATAAAGCTTGGGAAAAACCAACTAAGGATTTGCTTTGTATTGAAGCGTTTTGAGCAATACATTTCATATGTTATATTAAGTATTTTTGGGACATCTCATATACCAAAATGAAGGTCTTGGAACCTAGTTTCCAATGGTACAAACCATTTATTCATATGATATAGGGGTAGAGAAATATGAATTTTTAAAGTAGGGTCGCCAAGCCATGTTACCGCACTTCGGAGAAACTGGAAGGTTTATAGGCAAGGTTGCGACGCAGATTTCTCCCGATCTATTGAGTGTTACAGGGAGATATTTATTTGTAATTAAATCTCCATGTGTATATTTTCTAACGCTAAAAACTTTTTGTCAATATGATATCAGAGTAGAGAGATACAAGTGTCCGAAGTTGCATTGCTCAAGTTGCCAAGCAGACAGCTTACCCACCTGCTTGGAGAATTGAGGCGGTGGGCTTATAAGTGGTCTTATCCCCTTATATCTCGTCAAAATTACATATATTACTTAAACCAAAACAATCTCATGCTCTCCATGAATTGGCCCAAGATCCCAAGAACCAAACTCAAGGAAAATCAACTCAAATCATCATCAAAGGTGGTAAAGACTACAAGAGAATGCTTCTATGATGTTGTGGTGTGATTGAGGGCTATTGTGAGCAAATTTGAGAAAGAGTTTCGAGTTGTAGATGCTTTTCAAGTTATGTATAACATCTTCTTGATTTTTCCTAAGGCTAATCTTGTGTTGGTTGTATTGTTTGAGTGAAAAAACATAAAATAGTTCTTGAAAGAACATGGGATATGGTTGTCTTTTTGGTTGGACTGTTTTGTGGCTAAATATATGGTTTGTAGTGATTGGAAATTGTGAGAAATATTTTGATAATTTTTTAACTATTGTTGTTAAGATTTTCTAGGTGCTAATTAAGTTTATTGAAGAAGAAAAGATGAAAAATAAGTGATTGATGATAAAAAGTAAGGTGCTAGACGTATGAGGTTGTTTTGGAAGGCATTTTGTGGATGTTTTAAACTAGAAATAATATGGTACGTATAAGTGAGATGTTCTGAAGATGGTAAATGAATTTATGGAATAAGACTTGGATTCAATTTATATCTTGTTATGAGTAACAACGAGTTTGCCACTCAATATGATTGTTAAAAAAATCGGAGAAACTCATATTGGATTATATTATTGTTGTTTCTATTATTGGTTGTAGTTGTTGTTGTTGGGATGTTGACGACCCTTGGTGGTCTTTGGGATGTATTAAAAATAGGGGAGTTGCTGCCCGATTTTCCTTAAGCCATACGACTAGCCAAATACGATGGTACGATATTATATGTTAACGACAATATCATTTCACTTGTTGTAGATGCAAGAAGTTGTGTTGAGCTTGGTTGAGTAACAAGGAAGAGATCATACAGGTATGATAAGGCTATCCCTTCTTTCCTTTTGGCATGATCCATATGATACAACGAATTGAGCAAGCACAAAGGTTTACAAATGATTCTATTCTTAGAAGTATTAGGGTTGCCTATGTTCTTGATTCCCCATATGTCCTACTATCATATCGTCTATTGATGGGTCTCATGATATTCCGAGAGATCTTATTGAATTACTTCTTATGCATTGCATTCATTTATACATATATATTGACCCATGATCCGATTCCGTTATATATACGTATAGTATACGTATATGGGATATGTGGAAAGGATATGGGATTATATATGCACCACCACCCGGTCACTTGGTAAACGTTGATGATTTTGCCCACAAAGGCCGAGATGATATGATGGGATGCCCTCAGAGGCTTGATGATGTTATGTACGCATATACCTATGCATGATATGTCATTTACATGCACATGCATGACATTATAAACGTTTTATAATTGATAGAGCTATTCGGACTTACAGTTTGAGTACTTTACTCCATATTTCTTTAATGTCTTTTACATACCACTTTTCATTCCTTACATACTCGGTACTTTATTTGTACTAACGTCCTTTTTTACCCAGGGGCACTGTGTTTCATGCCCGCAGGTTCTGAAAGACAGGTTGACAGTCCTCCCAGTAGGCTATCAGCTCAGCGAAAGGTGTTGGTGCACTCCACTTACTCCGGAGTTGCCTATTTGGTGAGTATGATTTGGACATGTATTGATTGGTATGATGGGGCCCTGTCCCAACCTTTATGATGTTTATGTAATCTTAGAGGCTTGTAGACATATGTCAGGTATATGGATACTTGTATGGACTTGTCGGCTTACGTTTTGAGTTTACAAATGATCATGTCGGCCTTATAGCCCCGTATATCTCATGTATAAGTTTTTATATCATGTTGGGTCGTCCTATGTCTAGTATTCCCTGATGTTTTATTCTGATTATCTCATGACAACCCTTTTGGCCCATTTACCAATGATACTACAATAAGAAAGATATGTTACTTTGGTACTCGGTTGAGTAAGGTACCGGGTGCCTGTCGTGGCCCTTCGGTTTGGGTAGTGAAAAAAAGTGGTATCAAAGTAGTTATATCCTAAGGAGTCTACAAGCCGTGTTTAGTAAAGTCTTGTTTATAGGTTTGTTGTGCATCACACTTATAATCAGGAGACTACAGGGCATTTAGGACTGTCACTCTTTCTTCTTAATCTAGATCGTATGGTAGAGCTCAGTTGTAAAAATTCGAACTCCTAAATTCTATTTTATTCGTAATACAATGA
This sequence comes from Nicotiana paniculata, assembly GCA_005239505.1. Taxonomy (NCBI): domain Eukaryota; kingdom Viridiplantae; phylum Streptophyta; class Magnoliopsida; order Solanales; family Solanaceae; genus Nicotiana; species Nicotiana paniculata. Next base: position 139,614 of record ML350144.1, on the reverse strand, counting down.
TACCTACATCTAGAAAAATAGTTGGTAAGAGATTGAATGTGGTTGTGGAAGAGTTGAGTTAGAGGAACTTGATTTTGCATCATGCTTATGCTGAGTAAATGTGAGGTATTTAGCAGATCATGGGTGTACTAATATGTTTAAGCTTCTTGATAAGGATCCATAAGGCAAGAATATCTATCAACTCATATGGTAAAAAGGAATAAGAGAATCAGAAGGTAGACACAAGTTTCAGCAAGTAAAAGAAACAAGGTGAAGAAGGGTATGAGGTGCCGAGTTAGTTAAGATTAACAATATTTACAATTCAATTAGAGAAATATAAGTGTTATGAGTTACTTTCAATAGTAACAGAGATATATACAATTAGCCACACCCATCTCAATTATGCCCGAACGAAGCTGACATATATAGTTTTAGAGAAGGATGGGATATTAAGATCAATCTCGGGTTAGAGTAACCCAAAATTGTGGTTGGATTGTTAGCATTAGTTGATATTTCCAAAGGATAGTGCAAATGTGGTAATAGATCTCCTTGTGAGACACCCAGATGGTGAACTCTAGAATAACATAATTGGATATGAATACTAGAATATTCAAAAGTTTCAGAAGATAGGCAGTGGGATCCTAGAAGGGACAAATGTTTACCTTAGTATGACTCCAGCCCCAAGAAAAAAAAGGGGAATGTTAGGCATTCCGAAGAGCCAGTGAGATGAAGCAAGGGGAGCTAAAAGTGAAAGAATGTTTTTCTGAAATTTTCAGAATAAAGTAATAGACAAAAATATTAGCCGGAGAATAAGAAGAGAGTGAACGAATCATTATGAGCAAGATGTGATAAATGGATGATAACGATAAATAAAAAATATGGCACGATGACAGAGTCTATAGCCAAGTGAAGGAAAAAACAATAGGTGACAAGCCTTGAGGCAATAAAAGAGTATAAGCCATAAAGTCATATCCCCATTTCAGAAAATGAGTTGGTGACTTCAACGTGATTATCAGAAGGAAAAGTTGGAGATCCAAAGTAATACAAATCAGTATGGGCTAGTGAACAAGATATACTGAACATGAATGAGGAATCAAAAGATTTGCTAATAGTCGACATCGTGAGAATTTCAGAGATCGCATTACAGCAATAATAGAATAGACAACAAAAGAATGGCCTTTAAAGTTCATTCAGGAAGATGCTTCCCTAAAGAAAGCATAGTGATCAGAGTTAAGCTTAAGGGACTAAGTATGCCAGTTACATTAAGTGTCACCCTTGTGCGTAAGAATTTCAATTATCCCTAGTATAGAAGGGTTATCGTAAGGCGAGTAAGATGTTAGTGAAGATGTGAAAAGAAACAAAACGACAAAGATGAAGAGGTAACTATGGAATAGTAAAGGAAGAATGCGGTAGAAAGTAGAAAGGAACGAGATTGTATTTATTCAAATCCTACAGATATGCTACAATTCCAGAATATTATGCAAGCACGAAACCGGGGAGAGGCAGTAAGAGCTCCACTGAGATGTATTGATTAATAAGGAGCCAGTGCTAGAGGTAAGTTAAGACAAAAGGACATAAACCAAGAGAGATTACGTGGAATATAGATATGAGAATGGACCAACGAGTAGTTAGCAGTTGATTCAGGAAGAATCTAGTTATGGCTAGACAAGAGGATACAAATAAATCAACAGATCGTGCAAGATAAATGTATTGAACCCCAACATAAGGAATTCAGTCTCGAAGATATGAGGTCACAATTGTTGAAAAGAAAAAATTTCAGATCGGACTTGGGGTAATTAAAGGTATCGTATAAGTGTTATGGAAATAAGAGAGAGTTCCATTAAGGAGACAATAAAAATTTGAGTTCAGAAGTAACCCTACGAGCACAGGGGCACGGAGGTATGTAACTAAGGATATTTGTAGGCGAGTAAGAACATCGAAAATTCCTTAGGGTATACAATATAACAAACTCAGAACTTTACAAGAGCCATAAGGTCTCCTTAAGTACTACAAAGAAAGACTAGCTGAGGAAATAAGGAAGAAGGCTTCAACTTAACCATAATGACATAAAGAAGAAATGGTCTTGTAACAATAGTCTCACTACAATATTGTATACACTCCATAAGAAAGTGGAACCATCATGGCTAATGAATGGGAAGTAAAAATCAAAGGTGATATTTGAGATTAAATGAGTTACAGGAAATTCCAGTATCCGTGGGCAACAAGATAAGCCAAGTATTCATGCAACAGGTGGCAGAACGACAAAGAAAAGTCATTGCTTACATTTAAAGACAAATGAGAAGGCACAAAAGGAAATCTATGGTGCTAGTAATTTAAAGGGTGATTGCGAGTAGTATAAATAGTTATGTATAGGTCACAAGCTAAAGTAGGATAGAGCGACAAGGTTTTAGGTAAATAAGAGTAAAGATATGAAAAAGGTAAGTGAGAACGTGACGAGGACAGGTAAGGCCTCAAGATTAAGCCCATCAAAACAAGAGAGTTGATGGTTTTTGTAAGTTATAGAAAGCTTAGTATAGCTGTAATGAATGCAAAGGAGTCTAAGACTAGTAGTAGTTAGAAGAGATGGAATGATGCCCTGGAAGTAGAATAAGGATGTAATTGTGATAGATAAAAACATGACGTGTGGGCCTTCGATTGAGTAATGATTTAAAGAAAAAGGATTTGATGAATTTCATGGGATTAGAATACCCCTATAAGATGAATCACGTTGGGATGCTATGAAATACGTTTATTGAAATATAGTATCACCCCTAGGTGGATCAAGAAAATCACTTCAGATATTCCCCGATGAGACGTGAGCCCTAGTGATAATGTATTACGTAAAAGGTCTCAAGTTATCAGTGGTAGATATAGATCAACATTAAGTGAATATGGATAAAAATTCCAAATTATGGGCGGAAGTTATGATGCCATACTTTGGAGAACAGTAATACGGAAGCATTAAAGGACTTAGATTTATACATATGGGATAAGCAGTGAGAGAGCAACCTGGAGTTGGGTAGTAGAACTCGGTAATAATAAACCTAAGTTAGTGTTATAGTACGGTATAACCTACTTATATGCACTAAATACATAAGGACAGATAACCGACGCTAGGAAACAAAATATAGCAATAGTGTAAGTTCGGCAAAATACCAAGCAAAGAACTTCAGTACACCTATATCTTGTCATAGTTCTGTATATGTTCACAAAGTGAGGCCAAGAGATTGACAAAAAGCTGGAGAAAAAAAGATAAGATCCGTACATAAAAGGACAGAGTCATACAGGCTGCATCACAGAAGGTAGTCAAAGTTACAAGATTGGAAGAATTTCGATCACAAGTCGTGATGTGAGAAGAGGCCTAAAGGGGGGAATGATCGTGTCTTTGAATTTATTCACCAAATAATTTCATAGATGGTAAGGAAAATATTAAAGTATTCATAAGAGTTATAGGTTATGATACTGTTAAGCACATCAGTCAACATTCGAGGACTAATGTTCCAAAGGGGGGAATGATGTGACACCCCATGTTTTTGTACGTGAAAGTACGTCGTAATTCAATTGATGTAAGCCCAAAAATGAGATACTATTTGAAAGTATATAATTTGATTTAATTTTGTTACACCCTGTACTTCAGAAGTCACTGTCATTATAGGATTATCTAATGTAAACTCAAAAAGGACGAAATCCTTCTACAAGGATAAGAAAGATTTACCGAAGTCGTAAGTAAGTTAAGATGAATATGATACTTGTTAATCATGATTTAAAAGAGTTTAAAGTCATGATAGGACTATTATGATGTTTTTATATGAAGTATAAAATTTGGAAAAAATCGGATTTAAGTTGCGGAAAAAACGACTAAGGATTTGCCTAGTAATGAAGCCTTTTGAGCAATACATTTCATGTGCTATATGAAGTCTTTTTGGGACATATCATATACCAAAATGAATTTCTTGGAATATAGTTTCTAACGGTCCAAACCATTTATTAATACAACATCGAGATAGAGAAATATGGATATTTAAATTAGAGTCACCAAGTCACGTCGCCGCACTTCAGAGTAACTGGCAAGTTTATAAGCCAGGTTGTGACACAGTTTTCTCCCCATATATTGAGGGTTACATGGATATATTATATTTAATTATATCCCCATGTGTCAAGTTTTTAAATCTAAGAACCATTTGTCAATACGATATCGGAGTAGAGAGATACAATTGTCCGACATTGCACTGCTCAAGCTGCCAAGCAGGCAACTTACCCACCTGCTTGGAGAGTTGAGGCGGTGGGATTATAAGTGGTCTTATTCCCTCATATCTCATAAAAAATACGGAGATTACTTACACCAAAACACTCTCAAGCTCTCCAAGAACTGGTCCAAGATCCGAAGAACCAAACTCAAGGGAAATCAACTCAAATCATCATCAAATGTGTTAAAGACTACAAGAGAATGCTCTATGATGTTGTGGTGTGATTGAGGGATTTTGTGAGCAAAGTTGAGATAGGGTTTCGAGTTATATCTTCTGTACAAGGTATGGATAACATCTTATTGATTGCGCCTAAGGTTAATCTTTTGTTGATTGTGATGTTTGAGTGAAAAACCATAAGATAACACTTGAAAGAACATGGGATATGGTTGTCTTTTTGGTTGGACTATTTTTCGGCTAAATATATGGTTTGTGGTGGATGGAAATTGTGAGAAATAAATTTATAATGTTGTGGCTTCTGTTGTTAATATTTTATAGGTGTTAATTAAGTTGATTGAATAATAAAATATGAAAAACAAGTGATTGATGGTAAAAATTAAGGTGCTAGACGTATGGGGCTATTTTGGAAGGCAGTTTGTGGATGTTTTAAACTAGAAATAATATGGTACATATAAGTATGATGTTCTAAAGGTGGTAAAAAATTTATGGAACAAGAGTTGGATTCAATTTATATCTTTTTATGAGTAAAAATGAACTTGCCACTCAATATGATTGTTAAGAAAATCGGAGCAACTCATATTGGATTATTGTTATTGTTGTTGTTGTTATTGTTGGTTATAGTTGTTGTTGGGACATTGATGACCCTTTGTGGTATTTGGGATTTATTAAAAATCGGGGATTTGCTTCCCGATTTTCTTTAAGCCATACGACTAGCCAAATACGATGGTACGACATTATAGTTTAACGACAATATCATTTCACTTGTTGCAGATGCAAGAAGTTGTGTTGAGCTTGGTTGAGTAATAAAGAAGGGAGCACACAAGTATGTTAAGGCTATCCTTTCATTCCTTTTGGAATGATCAATATGACACAACGAAATGAGCAAGCATGTAAGTTTCACGAATGATTCTATTCTTAGAAGTACTAGGGTTGCCTATGTTCTTGATTCCCCATATGTCCTACTATCAGACCGTCTGTTCATGGGTATCATGATATTCCGAGAGGTCTTATTGACTTAATTATTATGCATTTCATTAATTTATACATGTATATTGACCCATGACTAGGTGGCGTTATACACACGTAATTATATGTATATGGGGTATGGTGAAAGGTTATGGTGTTATATATGCACCACCACCTGATCAGCTGGTAAACGTTGATGAATTTTCCCACAGTGGCTGAGATGATATGATGAGATGCCCTCAGAGGCCTGATGATGTTATTTACACATAAACCTATGCACGATATTACATTTACATGTACATGCATGACATTATAAACGTTTTATGATTCACAGAGCTATTCAGACTTATAGGTTGAGTACTTTACTGCATATTTCTTTCATGTCTTTTATATACTACTTTTCATTCCTTACATACTCGGTACTTTATTTTTACTTACATTCCTTTTTCCCAGGGATGCTGTGTTTCATGCCTGCAAGTCATGAAAGACAGGTTGACAATCCTCTTAGTAGGCTATCAACTCAGCGAAAGGTGTTGGCGCACTCCACTTGCTCCGGAGTTGCCTATTTTGTCAGTATTATTTGGACATGTATTGACTGGTACATCGGGGCTCTGTCCCAACCTTTATGATGTTATGTACTCTTAGAGGCTTGTAGACATATGTAAGGTATATGGATACTTGTATGGCCTTGTCGGCCTATGTTTTGAGTTTACAAATGATTATGTCGGCCTTATAGGCCCGTATATCACATGTATAAGTTTCTATATCATGTTGGGTCGACCTATGTCTTGTATTCCCTTATGTTTTATTCTGATTATCTCATGATAGTCCTTTTGGACCATTTACCAATGATAGTACGATATGAAATACATGTTACATTGGTACTCGGTTGAGTAAGGTACCGGTGCCCATCGTAGCCCTTCGGTTTAGGCCGTGACAACCCGTGTCACGAACCCAAATCCTAAACCGGCCGTGATAACGCCTATCGTGGAACTAGGCTAGCCAACTATCACATATTTACATTTTCTTTCCAAAATTTCCAACTCATTTCCCACATTTCATAAACGTATATAAAATTACTGAATCTATTAAGCAAAACAAATAGTTAAACAGTCCAAAACCATCCCCCTATATCCGGAGTAAACATGTCATGAGCATCTAAGGATAATACCAAAAATTCTACTATTATAATACAAAACCTCGGAACGAAGAACTAGGTACAAAATAAGAAAGGGGAAAACAGAGATGTTGCGGACGCTGAACAGATACCTCTATGTCCCGACTCCGGCCCCGCAAGGAAATAGATGACTAACGCTCGGTACCAGCACCTGTATCTGCACACAGGTGTGCAGGGAGTAATGTGAGTACGCCAATTCAGTAGTAATGAAAATAAATCAAGTCTAAGCAGTAAGAAAAACATAAGATCAAATTATTAGTTCACAATAAGCACAACCTTTCTTTCCAATAGTATGTGCGTATATATATATATATATATATATATTTATATATGAAATCAACATGCTTTAAAAGCCAACTTCAGAAAAAAAAATCCTTTGAAAAAGATGTGTTTTCCAATAATTTCAGAAATAAAATACTTAAAGAGTTTAGTGTAAAATGAAATAAATCATAAATAGCCCCTCGGGCCAAAACATGAATCATAAATCGCCCCTCGGGCAGAACATCACTCAACATACCTCGTAGTCACTCACTATCAGCCCCTCGGGAAACCTCACTGTCACTCATGCCTCCCAATCACTCGTGACTCGGCACTCACACTCAGTAGGTACCTGCGCTCACTGGGGCTGTGTACAGACTCCGGAGGGGCTCCTTCAGCCTAAGCGCTAAAAATCAAGCCACCTCGTGGTATCTCATATCCTCACAATCACGCCCTCGGCCTCACTCAGTCAGAAACTCTCAGTAAGCCCCTCGGGCTATCAGTAAAACGGGGTAATCGACCCAAAAATCTCATTTTATAACTCAAATAGTGTAAATAAGGCTGAGTTTCGAAAACATTTAAGCATAACATGACTGAGTGTAAATGATAAATCAACGTAGTGAGGAAATAGCAGTAAAAAGTCCCCAAGGGGTCTAAACAAGTCGGCACGAGGCCCCAAACATGGCTTACAACCCAAAATAGCAGTAGTTTTAGAACAAAATTTAACATATGATTTAGAGTAAAATAAGCAACTCAATAGTTGCCGCGGAAAGGACCAAGTCCAATCCAAAAAATCAGTGCACGCTACACACTCGCTATCTGACATGTGCGCCACTCTAAAAATAGTGAGAAAATACTTACCTCCACCGGGGAAAAATACTAATCCACGATGCTTTTGCCCCTCGAATTGGCTCCCGATTGCTCCGAATCTAACCAAAACCAGATTAACATCATCAATTTACGCTAAATGAACAATCTTAATAAAAAATTATCAATTTTAGGCACAATTCCCGAAATTGGCCAAACCCGAGCCCCGGGCCCACGTCTCGAGATTCGATAAAAATTGCATCACAAGAATCCCTATCCCTCCCCGAGTCTACACATATAAAATGTATCAAAATCCAACCACAAACGACCCCTAAATTCCTTAATTACAAGTCTCAATTTCCCAAGCCCTAAACCCCCAATTTATGCAATTTAATCCACAATTTCCAAGCCTAATCCGTCACATAATAACATAGAATTGAGTTTATAGTCCGAGAAACTTACCTCCACTGAAGACTCTGAAAATGCTCCTTCAAATTGCTCCCAAATTGGCTCAACCCGCATGCAAAAATGAAGAAAAATGCCAGAATTTTGCAGAGGCACATATTTATACTACCTGCCCAGTTAATTTGCACATGCGGACCATGCTTCACATTTGGACCCGCACCTGTGGTCCTAGGTGCGCACCTGCGAAATTCCACTAAAAGTCCAAATCTCGCACCTGCGGTGATTCACCCGCACCTGCGGCTCTGCAGGTGCGGACCATGCCTCGCACCTGCGACTTCCTCCATCCTGACCTCTTTTCGCACCTACTCAAGGACCATCGCACCTGTGGCTCCCCATCCACAGGTGCGGGCACACCAGTAAAATGGCACCAGCAACAACTTTGCTGCAAATTCCTAAGTCCAAACCTCCGTTAATCACCCGAAATCAATCCGAGCCCCTTGGGACCCCATCCAAGCATACCAACACATACCATAACCTCATTCAAACATAGTCGAGCCTTCGAAACATCAAAATCAACGCAAAACACAAAAATCACATTAAATTCAAGCCTATGAACTTTGAAACTTCTAAATTTTACCAAGGATGCCGAAACTATCCAAAACACATCCTATTGACCTAAAAATTTTCACACATACCCAAATTGACATTACGAATCTGCTAAAACTTCCGGAATTCTATTCCGACTCTAATAGCCTATTTTCCCATGCCGACCGCAAATCGCCAAAAACTAACTTTCGCCAATTCAAGCCTAATTCTATATCGGACATAAAAACTTCATTCCGAACAGACTCCTAAGTCCCAAATCACCTAACGAAGCTATCCGAGCCATAAAATCCACATTCCGAGGCTATTTACCAATAAGTCAACTCCTAGTTGACTTTTTCAACTATTAAGCCAATTTAAGAGACTAAGTATCTCAGTTCTCACCACGATCACTCTGAACCCGGACCAACCGACCGATCATAACATAAATAGGCTACTCAACATACGTTAAAGCAGGAACGGGGGAAACAGGGCTAATCTCACGGAACGACCGGCAGGGTCGTTACAACCCGGTAAGGACATTGATTTTTGTTTTGATTTGGTACAACATACTTAGCCCATATCTATTCCATTGTATCGTATAGATCTGACTGAGTCGAAAGATTTGATGGAATAATGTAAGGAGTTTCTGGATAAGGAATTCATTAGACACAATGTTTCTCTTTAGGGTGCACTAGTGTCGTTTGTGAAGGAGATGGATGGTTCCATGAAGAAGTGCATCGATTATAACAGTTGAACAAGGTCACATTACTTCATATTGATGATTTGTTCGATCAACTTCTAGGTGCCAGGGTGTTTAAGAAGATTCACATTAGGGCTTCAAACTTCCCTAATATGGCTTTTAGGATTCATTATAGACATTATAAGATCTTCCTGATATATTTTGGTTTCACTAATGCTCTAGCTACTTTCATGCATTTGATGAAAAGTGTGTTCCGTCCATATTTTAATTATTTCGTCATTGTATTCATTGATGATATCTTGATATATTCCTGTAGTAGGGAGGAGCATGAGCAGCATTTGTGGATTGTGCTTCAGATTCTAAGGGCGAAGATATTGTATGCTAAGTTTTCCAAGTGTCTGGTTTGGTTGGATATGGTAGCATTATTGGGTAACGTGGTGTCTAGTGATGATATCGAGGTTAATCAGAAGAAGATTGAGGTGGTTCAGGGTTGTCCTAGACTTACTTCATCTACAAAGATTGTTACACCCCATGTTTTCGTACGTAAGAGTACGTCGTAAGACAATTGATGTAAGCTCAGAAATAAGATAATTTTTTGAAGTACATAAAGTAAGTTAATCATGTTACCTTGAGGGTTACAAATTTATAAGATCGTAAATACAAAGTACAAAGAGGGTTAGAAAGCTTAGAATCTAAATAAAAAATAAGTTTCGTCGAAAGTCGATAAGTTTGGAATGTTATAATATGCACTTTGGGATGAGACTAGGGTTCATAACATGATAAAGAGGTTATATTATGAGTTATTTTAGTCGTATGATAATCATGTATTACATTTTTGTCATGACCCCAAAACTGAGCCAGTCGTGATGGCACCTATCGTGGAACTAGGCCAGCCAAAACTACACTTAGATCATAATAAGCTTCCATTTACATCTTTACTAAATTGATAACCCATATAGGTTTCTTTTAAACATTTTAAAACATTTAAAGCTATACAGAATATTAAATATAACCCCCGAGATTCCGGAGTCACTGGTCATGAGCATCTACATAAAAATATACAATTCAAAAGAAAATAAATTCTATAATAGTAAGCAGGAGAGAGAGAGGGATGCAGACGCATGCAGCTACCTCGCAAACCTCCGAGAAATCTCTGGAATAGATACACAGCTCACCCTACCCTAACACCTGGATCTGCACACAAGGTGAAAGGAGTAATGTGAGTACACCAAATCAGTAGTAATGAAAATAAATCAGGTCTGAGCAGCAAGAAACACATAAAAATCAATTCATCAGTTCACAATAAGCACAACCTTTGTTTCCAACAATGTATACGTTAAATCATCATGTCTAAAAGCCAATTTCAGTAAAAATCATTTGGAAATATACTTGCCAATAGTTTCAACATAACTTTCAAGGAGTTTAGTGTAAAAATGTTGAATCATAAAAAGGCCCCTCGGGCAAAACATATTTCATAAGTTCAGAGTGAGAATGGTAAAATCATAAGTAGCCTCTCGGGCACAAACATGTATCATAATCAGCCCCTCGGGCATGCCTCACAGTCACTCATAATCAGCCCCTCGGGCATACCTCACAGTCACTCATAATTAGTCCCTCGGGCATACCTCACAGTCACTCATGCCTCCCAATCACTCGACACTTGACACTCGCACTCAATAGGTACCTGCACTCACTGGGGGTGTGTACAGACTCCGGAGGGGCTCCTTCAACCCAAGCGCTAATATCAAGCCACCTCTTGGCGTATCATATCCTCACAAATCAGGCCCTCGGCCTCACTCAGTCAGAACCTCTCAAAAGCCCCTCGGGCATATTAGTAAAATGGGGTACTCGACCCAAAACATCATTTTTAAATCTCAAAGTAGTATAAATCAGACTGAGTTTTGAAAACAGTAAACACAATGTGACTGAGTGAAATCATCAATAAACAGTGAGGAAATAGCAGTAAATAGCTCCAAGGGGTCTAAACAAGTCGGCACAAGGCCTCAAACATGGCTTATAGCCCAAATATAGCAATAATCTTTAGAACACAGTTTAACATGTGATTTAGAGTAAAAATACGCAACTCAATAGTTTCCGCGGAGAGGACCAAGTCCAATCCAAAAATCAGTGTGTGCCACATACTCGTCATCCGACATGTGCACCATTCTAAAAATAATGAGAAATATGAAGTCCGGGGTTTCATACCCTCGGGACAAGATTTATAGCCATTACTTACCTCTACCGGGCCACAATACTAGACCGTGATGCTCTTGCCCCTCAAATTGGCTCCCGATTGCTCCGAATCTAACCCAAACCAGTTTAACATCATCAATATATGCTAAAGGAACACAATCCAATCAAAAACTATAAATTTACACAAAAGACTCGAAATTCGGCCTAACCCGAGCCCCAGGTCCACGTCTCGGAATTAGAAAAAATTTATATCACAAGAACCCTTATCCTCCCACGAGTCCGTACATACCAAGAACATAAAAATCGGACCACAGTTGCCCACTAAAATTGCCAAAAGAAATTTCCAAATCTTTCCTCCCATTTCCAAACTTTTTCTACTTTAATCCTTCAAATTACAAGCCTAATCCGAACAAAATAGCATAGAAACGACTTTAATAATCCGGGAACTTACCTCCACTGAAGACCCTCGAATTCTCTCTTCAAATTGCCCTCAAATAAGCTCCAACCGCATGCAACAATGGTAGAATGACCAAAATTTCACGGAGGCTTTCTTTTATATTGTTCCGCCTAGCTAATCCGCACCTGCGGACCTTTCATCGCACCTGCGGACCCGCACCTGCGGTCCCAGGTGCGCACCTGCGAAATTCCACTAACAGACCAATTCTCGCACCTGCGATCTCTTCTCTGCACCTGTGGCTTCGCAGACGCAGCCAACTCTTCGCACCTGCGGACTTCTCCTGCCTAGCCCCTTTTCGCACCTGCGCATGGACCTTCGCACCTACAGTGTCACATTTGCGGCTGCCCATCCGCAGGTGCGGCCACACCAGTAGCTTTACACCAGCAGCCATTTGCTGCAAATTTCCTAAGTTCAAACACCCGCCAACCATCCGAAATCAATTCCGAGCCCCTCGGGTCCCCATACAAACATACCAACACACCTCATAGCATCATTCAAACTTAGTCGAGCCTTTGAAACACCAAAAACAACATGAAAACACCAAAATTACATCAAATTCAAACCTATGAACTTTGAAACTTCTAAATTTTGACGACGCCGCCGAAACCAACAAAAACACCTTCGATTGACCTGAAATTTTTGCACACATATCCAAAATGACATTACGGACCTGTTCAAACTTCCGGAATTCCAATCCGACCCCGATAGCCTATTTTCCACTGCCGATCGGAAATCTCCAAAAACTAACTTTCTCCAATTCAAGCCTAATTCTACACCGGACATCAAAACTACATTCCGAACACACTCCTGAGTCCCAAATCACCTAACGAAGCTATCCGAGCCATAAAATACGTATTCCAAGGTCGTTTACCAATAAGTCAACTCTCAGTTGACTTTTTCAACTATTAGGCTACTTTAAGAGACTAAGTGCTTCAATTCTCACCATGACCACTCTGAACCCGAACCAACCGACCCAACACACATAAATGAAGTTGGACCACATATAATGAAGCAGAAACGGGGGAAACATGGCTAAACTCTTAGAAAGACCGGCCGGATCGTTATATCCTCCCCCACTTAAACATATGTTCGTCCTCGAACGGGCCAAAAGTTGTTCTCCAAGACCATCAAACTGCTATGTAGCTTACTATGCACATACCCGGGGGTGATCCCACGTCACCCTATCCCATATAGGTCCAATAGCACAACACCGTTGAAATTTTGAAATCCAATCGTGACCCATAAACCTTAGAACCAAATTCCCTCTTCTGAAATAATATACAAGATCAAATTCCATAACTATAAACTGAACAAGTCTGAACATGCTGAATCAAGCCATATACGCACCCCAGATGAAATCACATAATACACCGCGTGACTCAAACACACATAGCGATAGCTCTTAACCACAATAACTGCTCAGAACAACCCAATACCGGTACATAACCTCTTATCAAGAAATGCCTCGCTCTAACACTTCCATATACTGCCGATGATGAAAGAAACACGTAGAAACTAACAACAATTCGTCCGATCAGTCAGAAATGAAGCTCTCCCTTCCCAAACAGGAATTATAGCAGATTTCTAAGCCGACTCCTGATATTTATCCTTCCAACAATGCGGTAGAAAATTCTGAAAATATTCATTCTAGGTCGAATGACCTCTTCTCATCCATCACGACCACCCTGATGACATGACACATCGATACAATTCGAAGCCAAAACCTGTGCAACTTGTGCACTTAATAGCAACACCTCAATGTAATCAAATTATATAAAAGATCCACACGAAAGGACTATCATGCCATTAAGAATTACCATCACCATATCATGCTAACATCCTGGCACACACCGTAACAAATCAAAACACACGAATCCAATACCAAAGGTCATACCCCTACATAACTACGCTACTCTGCGCGATCTCATCCAAACGCTGGTCCACTTGAAACATTTCAAGACACCTTTCCCAAAATTAATAACCATTCAAAATTCGACATCAAGTACTCAAAGTGCATTGCCATAACCACTGGGGAAATCGGACGATACCATGCCACCCGAATCAGAAGGTATATAACCAACGCGTCTCAACCTCGCAATATCCAATTACTTACCTTGCTCAAATATAGCTATAAAGCCCAATTAGAACCACACCATATTTGCATATAGCCAATAATCACCACTCATCGCAACACCGAAGGGTAACTCATAGATCACTCCAGAACATGAATAAACTCAATTACAATCGAATGGTACATTCCCCAATAATAGAAATTCGGAGCAAACAATTCCGACACGGTGCATAACACACACCCATATTAGCCTACCAATAACCCTAATTTAACTCTGGTCACCCACAACAAATAGATAACTTACCGAAAATCTCACAATGACGGAATCATGGTACGTACTAACATCCTACTGACTCTGCTCGCATCTTCACAGTTCACTACCACAAAATAACATGTTTATGAGAACTCTCAGTCTCGAAGTCCATGAAGCGCACTGATTACTATATCTGATCTCAAATCCACCGCTCGAATACATGACACATCCCAAATACTCAATCATTCCACGAGTGATACCTCTATGATTCTTCCGTGTTACCAAGCATCTTGGAATATCAACAGTCGATCCATCAAGAGAGCACCGCAATACTAATGAAGTACCCTAAACTCCACACATGACCTTTCAAAAATATATACCCTCATTAAGCCGCACCAAGTAGTGATATCATTTGCCTAGTCATCTGAAACTTTCCATGCTGCCTAAGAAATTTGTTTTGACCTTCCTTCCAGAACTGAACCGTGACCTCATATATGCAAATCTCAACTCTACCCACATATTGCATATGCCATACCATCCTAGGGCAATTATGGGAACTTCTTGATCCCTTTCGAGCCACAAGAAACTACGCACACAACTATCCAAGAACTTCCATTTGATCCCATTTAGAAGCAAATTCACTACACGACACCCGCACCTCACGCCAGAAGAAAATATGCACCCTTAACCGCGGTAGAAACCATCAGGAACTATTCGAAATCCCATTTGCGCAACACCAAACCATCGGGACTGAATTCTTCTAACTCAACCAAGCTACGCAGGCCACCTAAAATCCAAGAGCATTGCTAAGAAACACCCGTAAAAACTCGTCACCTCATGAACACCCAAAGAACTAATCGTATCCCTTACCATGCCGATCCGACCTACTACCAAGTTGCCCTGTTTACCTAAGTTTCTTCTGACTTACCTTCAAATTGATATTTCTCCCTGACGTAATACCCGAATTTTTCAACCCAGACTCATCACACGATACCCAAGCACAAAACCATACCGTCTAAGGCTCATAAGCCGCCGAATACTCTCTCAAATATCCCCAAAAGTACCACATTCAAAATACATTCCCTGAAGAGACTTCCTGGGAATCTAAAGCCATTACCTTCACCTTCCTGATACTGATATGCAGAATCCGTGATGATGTAGAAATACCACAAGTCCTGACACCTCCAACGTAAATCTCAATCACACTGACCAATTAGACAGAATCGACCTGACCTATTTGCACACTAACATACTAGGAAAGTAATCCACTCACTTGAAGCCACAAGAAAATTCATACACTGCACACACTACACCATTTGCAATTTCCACTAAATCATTCAATAGAACCCAATTACCCAATACAGTACATTACAACCTATATCGAAGAAATTTACATTACTCCTGTCATTCCCAGACCCCACATCTGCAGGTCATAACTGATCCACCAATATACCCCGAACTGAAACCAATACCACACATAATCGTGCAATCAACTTATCATTAACAGACTGCCCCACTTTCTCAAAGCCAACGATTGAGACAAACAATAGCTCACAATGCCCATAATAACACCACCCGTCTAACAGATCAAGTCATCTGCAAATATTGCATTCACCATTGTAACAGTCATGCTAACTTCCACAAGCGATCTAAACTCCAATCACAACATATATCATTTACTGGTAGAAGAGAACTTATTACAGAACTACATAGGGATCACACACCCTAGGAAAATCCGCAGGAGATACCCCTGCCCGCTAGCCTCAAACATAATATCTCTCTATTCACTTCCGAAGACCATAACTATCACGCAATAGCTACACCCTTCTGCATCTAAACACAAACAACGCCTACCCTCGAGGCATCACAATACGCGGTAAAAACCTGAAGCTGATGGCAGAACTAACACTGGAGCGGTGGTCACAAAAATCTTGAGCTCCTGGAAGCTCTACCCACACATGTCTGACCACATGGATACCCTTACTAAAAACCACATGTCCAAAGAAAGCTACTGAACCGAGCAAAAATTCACAGTTAGAGAATTTTTCATAGAGCCTTTCCTCACTGAATCCCTATAATGCCATCCTCAAATACTGAGTATGCTACTCCTGGCTACGCGAATATGCCAGGACGCCATCAATGAATTAAATAACAAGAAGTGCTAATACGACTGAAATATACCATTAATCAAATACATGAACGCTACTGGGGCAATGATCAGCTCAAAGACATCACCAGGAACTCATAACCCAACAGAAAGATCCGCTTTACACCACAACTACACAACATGAGAGGTCTTCTAATACACTCACAACTCGAAGCCATATACCAAACCGAGACAGAAATCAAACATTCAGTAGTTCTTGCCACATTTCTAGCCAACCCTTTTGTCACAATCAACAACCTGAACGCAACCAACCATCAAATCATACTCACCACGTAGCCATCTAGTCACCAATTCTCATCAATAAGAACACAAACAGACATATAAGTCCCCAAATACATGTGCCCACACAACGAAGTCTCAGCACTCAAGCCACTGAACGAATCCGGCCTCAAGTCCTCCAGACTGGCCCATTACCAACATGCCAAAATCACATCTCATCCATGGAAGTCACAAGCCGTTGATGCACAGCTGATACCAAGCGCTCTCAGGTGTGTTCGAATACATGGAAGGAATTCAAGAGTTACGCTCTTAGTTGAAATAAATGGGTTCGCACGACAAGAATTCAAGAATGTGAGATTTTCCTAAGGGTTCTGCAGCCTCTCGAAATAAGTACGGACGTCTCCGTATCGATCCGCAAGACTCTACTAAACCTTCCCATGACCGATGAGTCCTATGTAACCTAGTGCTCTGATACCAACTTGTCACGACCCCAAAACTACGCCAGTCATGATGTCTCCTATCATGGAACTAGGCCAGCCAAAACTACACTCAGATCATAATAAGCTTCTATTTACATCTTTACTAAACTGATAACCCATATAGGTTTCTTTTAAACATTTTAAAAACAGTTAAAGCTATACCGAATATTAAATACAACCCCCGATATCCCAGAGTCACTGGGTCATGAGCATCTACATAAAAATATACAACTCAAAAGAAAAAAAATTCTATAATAGTAAGCAGGAGAGAGAGAGAGGGACTGCGGACGCATGCAGCTACCTCGCAAACCTCCAAAAAATCTCTGGAACAGATACACAACTCACCCTGCCCTAACACCTAGATCTACACACAAGGTTCAGGGAGTAATGTGGGTACACCAACTCAGTAGTAATGAAAATAAATCAGGTCTGAGCAGCAAGAAAAACATAAAAATCAATTCATCAATTCACAATAAGCACAACCTTTCTTTCCAACAATGTATACGTTAAATCATCATGCCTAAAAGCCAATTTCAGTAAAAATCATTTGGAAATATACTTGCCAATAGTTTCAACATAACTTTCAAGAAGTTTAGTGTAAAAATGCTGAAAATCATAAAAAGGCCCCTCGGGCAAAATATATTTCATAAGTTCAGAGTGAGAGTGGTAAAATCATAAGTATCCCCTCGGGAAAAAACATGTATCATAATCAGCCCCTCGGGCATGCCTCACAATCACTCATAATCAGCCCCTCGGGCATATCACAATCACTCATAATCATCCCCTTGAGCATACCTCACAATCACTCATGCCTCCCAATCACTCGTCACTCGGCACACGACACTCGCACTCAGTAGGTACTTGCGCTCACTAGGGATGTGTACAGACTCCGGAGGGGCTCCTTTAGCCTAAGCGCTAATATCCCCTCGGGCGTATCAGTAAAACGGGGTACTCGACCCAAAACATCATTTTTAAATCTCAAAGTAGTGTAAATCAGGCTGAGTTTCGAAAACAGTAAGGACAATGTGACTGAGTGAAATCATCAATAAACAGCAAGGAAATAGCAGTAAAAATCTCCCAAGGGGTATAAACAAGTCGGCACGAGGCCCCAAAAATGGCTTATAGCCCAAATATAGAAATAATCTTTAGAGCACAGTTTAACATGTGATTTAGAGTAAAAATACGCAACTCAATAGTTTCCACGGAGAGGACCAAGTCCAATCCAAATATCAGTGCGCGCCACATGCCCGTCATCTGACATGTGCGCCATTCTAAAAATAGTGAGAAATATGAAGTTCGGGGTTTCATACCCTCAGGACAAGATCTATAGGCATTACTTACCTCTACCGGGCCACAATACTAGACCGCGATGCTCTTTCCCCTCGAATTGGCTCCCTATTTATTGCTTTGAATCTAACCAAAACCAGTTTAACATCATCAATATATGCTAAACACAACCCAATCAAAAACTATCAATTTACACAAAAATCTCGAAATTCGGCCAAACCCAAGCCCTGGGCCCATGTCTCGAAATCCGATAAAATTTACATCACAAGAACCCTTATCCTCCCACGAGTCCGTACATACCAAGAACATTACATACCAAGAACATCAAAATCAGACAACAATTGCCCACTAAAATTGCCAAATCTTTCCTCCCATTTCCAAACTTTTTCTACTTTAATCCTTTAAATTACAAGCCTAATCCAAAAAAAATAGCATAGAAACGACTTTAATAATCCGGGAACTTACCTCCACTGAAGACCCTCGAATCCTCTCTTTAAATTGCCCTCAAATAAGCTCCAACCGCATACAACAATGGTAGAATGACCAAAATTTCACAGAGGCTTTCTTTTATACTGTGGCCCAGCTAATCCGCACCTACGGACCTTTCATCGCACTTGCGGACCCGCAACTGCGGTCCCAGGTGCGCACCTGTGAAATTCCACTAATGGACCAATTCTCGAACCTGCGATCTCTTCTACGCACCTACAGAATCCTTTTGTCTAGCCCGCCTTCGCACCTGCGCATGGAGCTTCGCACCTGCGGTGTCGCACCTGCGGCTGCCCATTCACAGGTGCGGCCACACCAGTAGCTTTACACTAGCAGCCATTTGCTGCAAATTTCCCAAGTTCAAACCCCCGCCAACCATCCGAAATCAATCCCAAGCCCAACCAAACATACCAACACACCCCATAGCATCATTCAAACTTAGTCGAGCCTTAGAAACACCAAACACAACATGAAAACACCAAAATTACATCAAATTCAAACCTATGAACTTTGAAACTTCTAAATTTCACCAACAACATCGAAACCAACCAAAACACCTCTGATTGACCTGAATATTTTGTAGACATATCCAAAATGACATTATGGACCTATTCCAACTTCCGGAATTCCAATTCGACCCCGTAGCCTATTTTCCACTGCCGACCAGAAATTGCCAAAAACTAACTTTTGCCAATTCAAGTCTAATTCTACACCGGACATTGAAACTACATTCCGAACACACTCCTGAGTCCCAAATAACCTAACGAAGCTATCCGAGCCATAAAATCTACATTACGAGGTCGTTTACCAATAAGTCAACTCTCAGTTGACTTTTTTAACTATTAGGCTATTTTAAGAGACTAAGTGCCTCAATTCTCACCATTACCACTCTGAACCCGAACCAACCGACCCAACACACATAAATTAAGATGAACCACATTTAATGAAGCAGAAAGGGGGAAACGGGGCTAAACTCTCAGAACGACCGGCCGGGTCGTTACAGTTTTGAAGTCAAGCGAGTTGTGGAATAAAAGTTGGCAAAGGTCATCACAAGTTACATCCATAAATATGCTGAATATTAGGTCAAATGTTGCATAGAGTTACTCCTAATATAATTTGAATTATAGGATGCTCCATATATAAAATTGAAGATCTACGAGTCTAGTTTCTAACGCATTGAACCGTTCTTCAATACAACATCATTGTAGAGAGATATTAGGGTTTTCACTAGACTGCGCAGGAAGCCTAGATGGGACCCACTTAGTCGGTGGGCGACCTTTACTTGTTTTTGTCTCATTTTTGAAATGCGTTTTGCACATTTTTCATCCTCCTTCCATCCTCACACTCTCTAAACCCTCACAAACAGTTCCCCCAAGGATCCAAAGAAATTTCAAATAAATACACCATAATCCAACATCAAAGTTAGTGAAAGGTGATAAATAGCCCCTCTATGGTGTTGTGATGAGAATAAGGATGACAGTGAGCTATGTTAATCTTAAGGTTCAAATGTTATCTACTTCCTAAGTTATGTTTACCATCTTTTTTATGGTATTTAAGGTTAATTACATGTTGGTTGTGGTGTTGGAGTGAAAGATTATGAGATAACACTTGAAAGGGGGATATATATATATATATATATGTGTGTGTGTGTGTGTGTGTGTGTGTTATTATGGCTGAAATATGGGGAAAATAACTTGATTATTATATGGTTTCTATTATTATGCATGCCTATGTATTTATCAAGTGAATTGGTAAACAAAACATATGAAACCTGAGATTAGAAGTGAAGATTAGTTTAAGTCACTTCTATGGTGTTATATTGCCATTGAGGTCTGTTGTAAGCTAACTCTTACTTGGATTTTGACTTGAAGCTACTGTAGGAGGTATATATATATTGTGTTCTTGCATGTTCTTAAGGTTATCTTGATGTTGATTAAGTTAAATGGATGGACTAGACATGAACTAGTGAATAAAGTTGCTAATTGAGGATTGTTGGAGTTATGGATTGTTTCCTTTGTTGTAAATATATGGTATAAGGATGGAATCATTAATGAATGACTTTAGATGTAACGACTCGGCTGGTCGTTCCGTGAGTTTAGCCTCGTTTCCCCTGTTTTATCTTTCATGTGTTAATTAACCTAATTTTGATGTGTTGGGTCGGTTGGTTCGGGTTCGGAGTGGTTGTGGTGAGAATTGAGACACTTAGTCTCTTAAATTGGTCTAATAGTTGAAATTAACTGGGAGTTGACTTACTAGTAAACGACCTCAGAATGTAGATTCTATGTCTCAGATAGCTTCGTTAGGTGATTTTGGACTTAGGAGTGTGTTCGGAATGTGGTTTTGAAGTCCGGTGTAGAATTAGGCTTGAATTGGCGAAAGTCAGTTTTTGGCAATTTCCAGTCGGCAGTGGAAAATAGGCTATTGGGGTCGTAATGGTATTCTAGGAGTTGGAGCAGGTACGTAGTGTCATTTTGGACGTGTGTAAATTTTCAAGTCATTCGGATATGTTTTGGTTGGATTTGGCATCGTTGGTGCTTTTCCGAAATTTTAGGAATCTTAGGCTTGAATCATGGGTTGAATGGGAGTTTCGATGTTATTTTTGGTGTTTCGATGTTATTTTGGGTGTTTCAAGGGTTCGACTAAGTCTGGGTGATCATTTATGACTTGTTTGTATTTTTGGTTGGGGTCCCGAGGGGCTCGGGTTGATTTTGGATAGCCATCGGGGGATTTTAAGTTGGAAAATAGCAGATGATGCTGATGTTACCGCACCTCCGGATAGGGGACTGCAGGTGCGGTCCCGCAGAAGCAGACGACTCGTCGCTAGTGCGGATTATTGTGGGTTGGAGGAATTTCGCAGGTGCGAGGTTTTTACCGCACCTGCGAAGCCGCCTATACGGTAGTTTGAGCGCATGTGCGGAGTTTGGGCTTCTAAGTGTTTTCTGCAGGTGCGCACATGGGATCGCAGGTGCGCATAAGTGGCCGCAGGTGCAGAACCACTGGACAGGAGGGTATAAATTCCATCCTTTGCGATTTTTAGCCATTTCTTCAATATTTTCATCCGGGATTAAGCTTTGGGAGAGGGTTTTGAAGGAGGAAATCAAGAGGACTTTGTTGAAGTAAGATAATTGAACCTAAAACTCATTCCTATGTAATTTTTGGACTTATTTAGGGTAAATTTGGGGAAAAATTATTGTTAAATTGGGGGTTAGGCTTGGTTAATTGGAGACTTTGGTTGAGTATTTGAAGGGGAAATTGAGGCCCGATTTGGATGTTCTAGGTATGTATAGAATCATGGGAGAATGAGGATTCCGGTTTTGTGATTTTTATTAAGTTCCGAGACGTCGGCCCAGGGTCGGGTTTTGCCAATTTCGGGATTTGTGCCCAATTGTGATAATTTTTGAATGGGTTTCGTCTTCCTAGCATATTTTGATGATATAAATCTGATTTTGATAGACTAAGAGCATCTGGGAGCCGATTCTAGGGGCAAGAGCATCACAGAGTAGTTTTCGGGCCGGTTTGAGGTAAGTAACGATTGTAAATCTAGACCTGAGGGTATGAAACCCCGGTATTTCACTTTGTTTTGGTAAATGAGGTGACGCACATGCTAGTTGACGAGTGTGTGGGCGTGCACCTGTAGGGATTATGACTTGGTCGATCCCGTGACGACTATTATGCCGCGTATTTGATTTGAAATCATAAGATGTCCTGTATTTTTTTGAGGTTTATATTATATTATTGGCAGTATGCCACATTTGGGGCGTTGTGCTGATCTGTTTTAAACCCCTAAGGGTATTTTTACACTATTCTCACACTATTTTTGATAGAAAATTTGTGACCTAAGTCATGTTTATTACTCGTTGCTATTTCACTGTTTTCACAATGTTTTAGAATACTGTGCGGAATATGGGGCTGAGTCTCGTGATGTTGAGATGAGTTGACCAAGTGGCTTGAGCAGATGACTGAGTGAGGCCGAGAGCCGAGTTTGTGAGGATAGTTATGGATTAGGCTGCACGC
>ML350144.1:0-116564 GCA_005239505.1 Nicotiana paniculata | reverse complement strand
TTGGGCTGTAGGAGCCCCTCCAGGAGTCTGTACACCCCCATTGAGCGCAGTCGACTATTATTTGGATCGGGATGCATGCCGCAACATATATATATATATATATATATATATATATATATATATATATATATATATATATATATATATATATATATATTATTTGGATCGGGCTGCACGCCTCAGCATATGTTATGTGGATCGGGCTGCACGCCGCAACAGTTTGTGTGGATATATGGTACCTGTTGAGTGAGAGTGCTGAGTGTGAGCATTGAGTACTGATAGAGGAATCACGAGTGACTGAGAGACCTTAGTATGAGTGATATTGTGCCCGAGAGGATATAAATTGTGAGACCGTTGTTTTTCACTCATTTTTCACTGAGTCTCTTTAATAGACTTTAAGTTAATGTTTATGCAAGTTTAGAAGGGGAATTGGAGTTTGTAAAGTATTTGGTAAATGTAGTCTTTTGATTATTCTATTTTTTTTAACTGGCACATGTTTTTATGAAACTATCACTTGTAAATTCTCGCCACTGCACTCAAGTATTTAGTTACTTTGGTTGCTTACTGAGTTGGCGTACTCACGTTACTCCATGCACCTTTGTGTGCAGATCCAGGTACCAGATCTGAGCGTTAGCTGAATTCTCCTTTCCTCGGAGTTTTCTCGAGGATAGAGGTAGCTGTTCGACGTCCCCAGCTGACTTTTTTTCCTTTTTTAGTTCGTAGATTTCTAGTATTCTCCGAATTGTACAAGTATGGGCTTGTTATCAGATATTGTATTTATCTCTTTAGATGCTCATGACAGTTGTATCCGGGTGCTGGGTTGTGGTTAGATTTGATTTTTGTGGTATTATTGCTGTTATTATATCTTTAAAACATGAACCTTAAATGAATTACTTTGACATGTGATATTAAACGGACGGTTTTGTGCGTTACTCTCCGTATTTGGCTGGCCGAGTTTCATGATTGGCTCCATCACAACCTATATTGATTTGGGATCGTGAAAAGTTGGTATCAGAGCACTAGGTTACATGGGACTCAACAGTCATGAGCAGGTTTAGTAGAGTCTTGCGGATCGGTAAAGTGATGTATGTACTTATCTTCGAGAGGCTACAGAACCCTTAGGAAAATCTCAGTTTCTTGAATTCTGTCATGCAATTTTGTTGATTCTGGAAATCTAAATTTTTGTTGTTTCATTCTCTCACAGATGGTGAGGACACGCGCTACCGATCAGGGTGACCATACACCAGCTAGACCAGCGAGAGGTCGAGGTTGCGTTCGAGGCCGCGGTAGTGGTAGGGGACCAGCCCGTGCAGCAGCCGGGGTAACACCAGAGGGTCCACCTACCATGTAGGATCAGGTTCCCGCAACAGATATTCCAACGGGACAGGCTCAGGCATCGACAATGCCTATTGTTAATCCGGGTCTTTAGGAGACCCTGACTTAGATCTTGACAGTATATACTAGACTTGCCCAGGCAGTTGTTGTATCTTCTGCTGCTACTACTTCTCATGCTGAGGTAGTCACTCAGACTCCAACTACCCGGACACCTGAGCAGGTTACTCAGGGCCTTCAGACACCGGGGGCAGTTCCAGCCCAGCCAGTTGCTCCAGTTTAGGACTTCATGGTTCTGGCTATGCCAGATGATGAGCAGTGCATGCTGGAGAGGTTTAGTAGAATTCAACCTCAGACATTCAGTGGCGCTGAGGGCGAGGATGCCCAGGGTTTTCTAGATAAGTGTCAGAGAATGCTTCGTACTGCTGGGATTCTAGAGACTAGTGGGGTCTCATTTGCTACTTTTCAGTTTTCTGGCGATGCTTTCACTTGGTGGAAGTCTTTCGAGAGGCGTAGGAGTGTTGGTGCAGCACCCCTCACCTGGTAGCAGTTCTCCACCATCTTTATGGAGAAGTATGTTCCCTAGTCTCACAGGGAAGAGCAACGTAGGTAGTTTGAGCAGCTGCATCAAGGTATCAGTGATGCAGTATATGCGGTTCTCAAAGTTGGCTCGTCATGCTACTGAGCTGGTCCCTACTAATAGAGAGAGGACCAGGAGGTTCGTGGATGGACTCACCTATCAGCTCCGTATTTTGATGACTAGGGAGAGGGTATCAGGTGCTACCTTCGAGCAGTTTGTTGATATTGCTTGAGATATTTAGTCAGTTCGCCGCCAGGAGCGAGAGAAGAAGGAGGCCAAGAGGCCTTGTGGATCTGGCAATTTCAGTGGTGCTCTATCCAGAGGGCAGTTTCATCATAGTAGAGGCCACCCATTTAGGCCTCCTCAGCCAGCTCGCCCAGCTTTCAGTGGTGCATCCTCGGGGTAGGGTCCTCACAGTTCTCCCTCCGGCTGTTCATCATTTAGTGCCTCCTAGCTCATAGCTCCTATCGAGCACCATCTATTGAGGGTTCCTCCGTGCATGGTTCTTCTGGTGGTTATTCTAGTTCTAGGGGTTCCCTTCGGACCACATATCATAACACTTGGAGTTGTTATGAGTGCGGTGAGTTCGGGCGTATGAGGAGGCAGTTCCCTTATCTTCTTGAAGGTCCATTTCAGTTGAGGAGCCAGCCTTCGACTTCAGCTCCAATTACTTCGCCACCTACCCAGGAAGCTAGGGGTGGTAGTTAGTCAGCTAGAGGCCGCCCTAGAGGGGGAGGTCGAGTAGGTGGAGGTTAGGCTCATATATATGCGCTTCCATCCAAGCCAGATACTATGGCCTCCGATACAGTGATCATATGTATTATCTCAGTCTGTCACCGAGATGCTTTGACCTTATTTGACCCTGGTTCCACGTATTCTTATGTTTCGTCAAATTTTTCCCATTTTCTGGCTATGCCCTGTGAGTCTTTAGTTACATCTATTTATGTGTCGACTGCGATAGGCGATACTATTATTGTGGACTGTGTGTATCGGTCGTGTGTGGTATCTATTGGGGGTCTGGACACCCGAGTGGACCTACTGTTACTCAGCATGGTTGATTTTGATGTGATATTGGGCATGGATTGGTTATCTCCGTGCCATTATGTTCTTGATTCTCATTCTAAGACCGTGACCTTGGCTATGCCTGGAGTTCCGAGGGTTGAGTGAAGATGTTCTTATGAGTATGTGCCTAGCAGGGTGATTTCTTACCTGAAGGCTCGGCGTATGGTTGAAAAGGGATGTTTATCGTATCTGTCTTTTGTGAGGGATGTCAGTGGTGAGACTCCCACTATTGATTCTGTTCCTATGGTCCGTGATTTTCTGGACGTATTTCCTGTAGACCTGCCAAGCATGCCACGTCACAGGGACATTGATTTTGGTATTGATCTGGTTCCAGGCACTCAGCCTATTTCTATTCCACCTTATCGTATGGCACCATTAGAGTTGACGGAAATAAAGGAGCACCTCTAAGAACTCCTTGATAAGGGGTCCATTCGGCCTAGTGAGTCACCTTGGGGTGCACCAGTGTTGTTTGTAAAGAAGAAGGATGGTCCTATGCGTATGCATATTGATTATCGGCAGCTGAACAAGGTTACAGTGAAGAACTGGTATCCCTTCCCTCGCATAGATGATTTGTTTGATCAGTTGCAGGGTGACAGAGTATTTTCCAAGATTGACTTGTGTTCTGACTATCATCAGTTGAAGATTCAGAAGCCCGACATCCCGAAGACTGCCTTCAAGACTAGATATGGTCATTATGAGTTTCTTGTCATGTCATTTAGGCTGACCAATGCCCTAGAAGCCTTTATACACTTGATGTACAGTGTATTCCGGCCTTATCTAGATTCTTTCATCATTGTGTTTATTGACGACATCTTAGTGTATTCCCAATCTCGGGAAGATCATGAGCAGCATTTGAGAGTTGTGCTTCAGACTTTGAGGGAGAAGAAGTTGTATGAAAAATTTTCGAAGCCTGAATTCTGGCTTGATTCAGTGGCATTTTTGGGCCATGTGGTGTCTTGTGATGGGATCAAGGTATATTTGAAGAAGATGGAGGCAGTGTAGAGTTGGCTTAGACCATCGTCAGCTACCGAGATTCGTAGTTTCCTTGGTTTGGCAGGGGTACTATCACCGTTTCGTAGATGGATTTTCATCTATTGCAGCACCTATGACCTGACTGACCCTGAAGGATGCTCAGTTCAATTGGACTGAGGAGTGTGAGGAGAGATTTCAGAAGCTCAAATCATCTTTAACTACAACTCCGGTGTTGGTTTTGCCTACGGGTTCAGGTTCTTATACAGTTTATTGTGATGCCTCGAGAGTTGGCCTTCTAGCAGTATTGATGTAGGACGGTAGGGTGATTGCCTACGCGTCCAGATTGTTGAAGGTGCACGATAAGAATTATCCAGTGCACAATCTTGAGCTAGCAGCCTTGTCCACGCCTTGAAGATTTGGCATCATTATTTGTATGGAGTGCATTGTGAGATTTTCATTGATCACCGTAGTTTGAAATATCTGCTTAAGTAGAAGGATCTGAATTTGCATCAGAGGAGATGGTTGGAGCTTCTCAAGGATTATGACCTTACTATTCTATATCATTCGGCAAAGGCCAATATAGTGGCCGATGCCCTAAGCCGTAGAGCAGAGAAATTGGGAAGTCTAGCCTACCTTCCAGCAGTAGAGCGATCTTTAACATGGGATGTTCAGGCTTTAGCGGTTCAGTTGGTGAGATTGGACTTATCATAGCCCCCACGAGTATTGGCTTGTGTAGCCTCCAGGTCTTCCCTTTATGATCAGCTTAGAGTGCGCCAGCATGATGCTCCACACTTGATCGTTCTCCAAGACAGGGTACGGTGGGGTGATTCCATGGATGTGGTTATTGGTGATGATGGGGTCATGAGGATGCAGGGCCAAATTTGCATGCCCAATGTGGATGGGCTTCGAGAGTTGATTCTAGCTGACGCCCATAGTTCGCGATATTCCATCCATCTGGGTGCCGCGAAGATGTACTAGGATCTGAGACAACATTAGTGGTGGAGGTAGATGAAGAGGGATATTGTTGAGTTTGTGGCTCGGTGTCTCAACTGTCAGCAGATCAAGTATGAGCACCAGAGACCAGGTGGATTACTTCAGATATTAGATATTCCGGAGTGGAAATGGGAGCCGATTACCATGGACTTTGTAGTTGGACTCCCACGTACTTTGATGAGGTTTGACGCTATATGAGTTATTGTGGATCGGCTAACCATGTCCGCACACTTCATTCCTGTTGTTACTACTTATTCTTCGGAGCGGTTAGCTGATATTTATATCAGGGAGATTGTCTGATTGCATGGGGTTCAAGTTTCTATCATTTCCGACAGAGGTACTCAATTGACATCTCAGTTTTGAAAAGCAGTGTAGAGAGAGTTGGATACTCATTGAGTTGAGCACAGTGTTTCATCCTCAGACCGACGGGAAATCAGAGCATACTATTTAGATTCTAGAGGATATGTTACGCACCTATGTCACTGATTTTGGGGGTTCATGGGACTAGTTTCTGCCACTCGTGGAGTTTGCATATAATAACAGTTATCATTCGAGTATCCAGATGGCTTCGTATGAGGCTTTATATGGTAGGAGGTACAGATCTCCGGTTGGTTAGTCTGAGCTGGGCGAGGCTAGGCTATTGGGCACAGGCTTGGTTCAGGATGTGTTGGGTAAGTTGAAGTTGATTCAGGAGAGGCTTCGCACGGCATAGTCTAGGCAGAAGACTTATGCGGATCGGAAGGTCCGGGATGTGTCTTTTATGGAGAGAGAGAAGGTGTTGCTGAAGGTGTCACCCATGAAGGGTGTTATGAGATTCGGGAAGAAGGGCAAGTTGAGTCCCCGGTTTATTGGGCCTTTTGAGGTGCTTCAGAAGATTGGAGAGGTGGCTTATAGACTTGCCTTGCCACCCAGCTTATCGGGTATTCATCCGGTGTTCAACGTTTCGATGCTCTAGAAGTATGTTAGTGACCCGTCTCATGCTTTGGAATTCAGTACGGTTCAGCTCGAGGGTGATATGTTATATGAGGTAGAGCCAGTGGCTATTTTGGGTCGTCAAGTCAGAAAGTTGAGGTCTAAGGATATAGCTTCGGTGAAGGTTCAGTGGAGAGGACAATCGGTGGAGGATGCCTCTTGGGAGACTGAGCGGGAGAAGCGGAGTAGATATCCCCACTTTTTTGAGACTCCAAGTATATTTTTAGACCTGTTCGAGGACGAACGTTTGTTTACGAGGGGGAGTATGTAACGACCCAACCGGTCGTTCTGTGAGATTTGCCCCGTTTCCCCTGTTTCAGCTTTGCCATGTGTTAATTAAGCTAATTTCCATGTGTTGGGTCGCTTTGTTTGGATTCGGAGTGGTCGTGGTGAGAATAGAGACACTTAGTCTCTTAAACTGGCCTAATAGTTGAAAAAGTCAATTGGGAGTTGACTTATTGGTATACAACCTCAAAATGTAGATTCTATGGCTCGGATAGCTTCGTTAGGTGATTTGGGACTCAGGAGTATGTTCGGAATGTGGTTTGAAGTCCGGAGAATTAGGCTTGAATTGGCGAAAGTCAGTTTTTGGAGATTTCCAGTCGGTAGTGGAAAATAGGCTATCGGGGTCGGAATGGAATTCCGGGAGTTGGAGCAGGTTTGTAGTGTCATATTGGACGTGTATGTAAATTTTCAGGTCATTCAGATGTGTTTTGGTTGGTTTCGGAATTGTTGGAAATTTTCGAAAGTTTTAGGAATCTTAGGCTTGAATCATGGGTTGAGTTGGAGTTGCGATGTTATTTTGGGTGTTCCGAGGCTTCGACTAAGTCCGGGTGATCATTTATGACTTGTTTGTATTTTTGGTTGGGGTCCCGAGGGGCTCGAGTTGATTTCGGATAGCCATCGGGGGATTTTAAGTTGGAAAATAGCAGTTAATGCTGCTGGTGCTGATATTACCGCACCTGCAGATAGGGGACCGCAGGTGCGGTCCCACATAAGAGGACGACTTGTCGTAGGTGTGAATTATTGTGGGTTGGAAGAGTTCCGCAGGTGCGAGGTTTTTACCGCACCTGCGAAGCCGCAGATACGGATGTCTGAGCGCAGGTGCGGAGGCTGGGCTTCTAAGTGTTTTTTGCAGGTGTGCACCTGGGACCGCAGGTGCGGGTCCGCAGGTGCACTTAAGTGGCGGAAGGTGCGGAACCACAGGACACGAGGGTATAAATTCCAGCCTTCGTGATTTTAGCCGTTTCTTCAATATTTTCATCCGGGATTAAGCTTTGGGAGAGGGTTTTGAAGGAGGAAATCAAGAGGTTTTTGTTGAGGTAAGATAATTGAACCTAAAACTCATTCCTATGTAATTTTTGGACTGATTTAGGGTAAATTTGGGGGGAAAATCAGTGTTAAATTGGGGGGTTAGGGCTTGGTTAATTGGAGACTTTGGTTGAGTAATTGAAGGGGTAATTGTGGCCTGATTTGTTTTTTCTAGGTATGTATAGAGTCGTGGGAGAATGAGTATTTCGGTTTTGTGATTTTTATCAACTTCCGAGACGTGGGCCTGGGGGGCGGGTTTGGCCAATTTCAGAATTTGTTCCCGATTGTGATAATTTTTAATGGATTTCGTCTCCTAGCATATTTTGATGTTATTAATCTGATTTTGATAGACTAAGAGCATCTGGGAGCCGATTCGAGGGGCAAGAGCATCACATAGTAGTTTTCTGGCCGGTTTGAGGTAAGTAACGATTGTAAATCTCGACCTGAGGGTATGAAACCCCGGTATTTCACTTTGTTTTGGTAAATGAGGTGACACACATGTAGGTGACGAGTGTGTGAGCGTGCACCGGTAGGGATTGTTACTTGATCCGTCCCGTGGCGACTATTATGCCGCGTATTTGATTTGAAATCATAAGATGTCCTCTATTTTTTCGAGGTTTATATTATATTATGGGCAGTATGCCACGTTTGGGGCCTTGTGCCGATCTGTTTAGACCCGCAGGGGTATTTTTACACTATTCTCACACTATTTCTGATAGAAAATTTATGAACTCAGTCATGTTTATTACTCGTTGCTGTTTCACTGTTATCACAACGTTTTAGAATACTGTGAGGAATTTGGGGCTATGTCCCGTGATGTTGAGATGAGTTGCCCCAATGGCTTGAGAGAATTACTGAGTGAGGCCGAGAGCCGAGTTTGTGAGGATAGTTATGGATCGGGCTGCAGGCCGCAACATATATATATATTGGATCGGGCTGTATGCCGCATCAATATAGTGCTTGGGATGTAGGAGCCCCTCCAGGAGTCTGTACTCCCCCAGTGAGCGCAGTCGACTATTATTTGGATCGGGCTGCGCCGCAGCATATATATATATATATATTATTTGGATCGGGCTGCAACGCCGCAACATATGTTATGTGGATCGGGCTGCACGCCGCATCGGTTTTTGTGGATACATGGTACCTGTTGAGTGAAAGTACTGAGCATGAGCATTGAGTACTGATAGAGGAGTCACGAGTGACTGAGAGACCTTACGTATGAGTGGTATTGTGCCCAAGAGGCTATAAATTGGAAGATCATCATTTTCACTCATTTTACGCTGAGTCTCTTTAATAGACGTTGAGTTAATGTTTATGCAAGTTTAGAAGGGGAACTGGAGTTTGTAAAGTATTTTGTAAATGTAGTCATTTGATTACTCTATTTGTTTTCACTGGCATATGTTTTGTGAAATTATCATTTGTAAATGCTCATCACTGCACTCAAGTCTTTAGTTACCTTGGTTGCTTACTGAGTTTGCGTACTCACGCTACTCCCTGCACCTTTGTGTGCAGATCCAGGTACCAGATCTGAGCGTTAGCTGATTTCTCCTTTGCTCGGAGTTTACACGAGGATAGAGGTAGCTGTTCAGCATCCCCAGCTGACCTTCTTTCCTTTCATAGTTCGTAGATTTCTAGTATTCTCTGGATTGTACTACTAAGGGCTTGTTATCAGATATTATATTTATCTCTTTAGATCCTCAAGACAGTTGTATCCGGGTACTGGGTTGTGGTTAGATTTTATTTTTGTGGTATTACTGCTATTAATTATATCTTTAAAACATGAACCTTAAATGAATTACTTTGACTTGTGATATTAAACTGACGGTTTTGTGTGTTACTCTCCGTAGTTGGCTGGCCTAGTTTCAAGTTAGGCACCATCACGGCCTATATTGATTTGGGGTCGTGAAAATTATCATATTAATGATACTATTAAGTTAAAGTAAGAAGTCTATAAGGGGTGATATGGGGTATATGGATTCGAATTGGAGCTTGCCATTTGTCGTGAAGTAGTTGTGACTTGTTGTTGTTATACGGTGTCATAATATTGATATTTATATGTTGCTTCATTTATCTGGTTGTTGTTGTTGGTATATGGTATTGGAGGAGGCCCTTGTTACAGGGGAGATGCTCTGCAAACTTACATAAACGAGCTACTAGTTTAAGTTGCGGACATAGCCTTTACTCAGCACTGATTTTGAATCTCCTTATGCTATGGTAGATTGAGTTGAGTTGTTTGAAGAATTTCTTGGAAGGTATTAATGACTCAATAGAGTTAAGATATGTTAAGGCTATCCCTTCTTTCCTTTTGGCATGGTCCATATGATACAAATGAAATGAGCAAATGCACAATTCCTTACAAATGACTCTATTCATAGAACTATTAGTGATGCCTATGTTCTTGATTTCCCACGTGTCCTATTATTATATCATTTGTTCATGAGTCTTAGAAAATACATAAGTTGATAAAGTTTATTTCATGATATTAACCGAAGGCATATTGATCTTATGACATACCTAGAGATCTTATTGACTTAATTCTTATGCATTGCATTCATTTATACATGTAAATTGACCCATGAACAGATGAAATTATATACATGTATATTATATGTATATGGGGTATGGGGAAAGGTTATGTCGTTATATACGCAGCAGCACCTGATCAACTAGTATACGTTGAGGATTTCGCCCACAAAGGTCGAGATGATACGATGGGATACCCTCAGAGTCTTGATGATGTTATGTACTCATATACCTATGCATGATATGAAATTCTTATGCATATGCATGGCATTATAAATGTTTCATGAATCCCAGAGCTATTCAGACTTACATGTTCTGTTCTTTAGTCCATGTTTCTTTCATGTCTTTTACATACTACTTTCATGCCTTACATACTCGGTACTTTATTTGTACCGACGTCTCTTTTTCTTGGGGACACTGCGTGTCATGCGCGCGAGTCCTGATAGATAGGTTGACAGTCCTCCTAGTAGGCTATCAGCTGATCAGAAGATGTTGGTGCACTCCACTTGCTCCAGAGTTTCCTATTTGGTCCTATTTTGTCCTGGCCCGACCTTTATGTTGTTTATGTACTCTTAGAGGCTTTTAGATAGATGTCATGTATATGGATACTCGTATGGCCTTGTCAGCCTATGTTTTGAGTTTACAAATGATAATATCGGCCTTATAGGCCCGTATGTAACATATATAAGTTTCTATATCATATTGGGTCATCTTATGTCGTGTATTCTTTTATGTTTTATTCTAGTTATCGCATGATGGCCCTTCTGGCCCATTTACCCATGTTGGTAATCGGTTGAGTAAGGCACCGTGTGCCCATCGGGGCTCTCTCCGATTTGGGTCGTGACAAAAGTGGTATGAGGGTAGTTCTATCCTAGGGAATGTACAAGCCATGTCTAGTAGAGTTGTGTTTATGGGTGTGTTGTGCACCACATTTACAAGCAAGAGGCTACATGGCCTTTAGAACTGTCACTCTTTCTTCTTACTCTAGATCGTGTGGTAGATCTTAGTTATAAGAATTAAAACTCCTAAATTCTATTTTATTCGTAATACAACGATACCTACATTCACAAAGACAGTTGGTACAAGATTCAATGTGGTTGTGGAGGACTTGAGTTAGAGGAACTCGATTTTGCATCGTTCTTATGATGAGTGAATGTGAGGTCTTCAGCAGATTATGTATGTACTAAGACGTGTAAGCTTCTTGATAAGGAGCCCTAAGGCATGAATATCTATCCACCTATATGGTAAAAAGCAACGGGAGAATAAGAAGGTAGATACAAGTTTCAACAAACAAAAGAAGCAAGGTGAAGAAGGGAACGAGGTACCCAGTTAGTGAAGATTATCAATATTTACAATTCAGGCATATAAGCATTTTGAGTTACGTTCAACAATAATAGAGGTATGTACAATTGGCCACACTCATATTATTTATGCCCAATGGGAGCTAACAGATTTAGCTTAAGAGAAGGATGGGATATCAGGATCCCGTTGGGGTTAGAGTAACCCAAAATGGTGGATGGATTGTTAGCATTATCTAACATTTCTGAAGGATAATGCAAACATGGTAATAGTTCTCCTTGTGAGACACCTTGATGATGCACTCTACAATAGTACATTTAGATCTGAAATACTAGAATGCCTAGAAAAAATTGGTACTAGAATCCTAGAAGGGATAAATATTTATCTTAGTATGGCTCTAGTCCCTAGTAAAGAGAGTTAGTCGACCTGAATAGCTAGTGAGATGGTGCAAAGGGGAGCAAAAAGCAAAATAGTATTTTGTTGAAGTTTTCTGAATAAGGTGATAGACAAAAAAATTAGCAGGAGAATAAGAATAGAGTAAAGGAAGCATTATGAGTAAGATGTGATAAATGAGTGATAACGGTAAATCAAAACATGACACGATGACAAAGTCTATAGTCAAAGTGAAGGAAAAGATAAGAGGTGACAACCTTGAGACAATTAAAGAGTATATTCCAGAGGTCATATCCTCATTTTGAGAAATAAGTTTGTAACTCCAACGTGATTACCAGAAGGCTAAGTTAGACCCCATGTAGCAACAAAAATTAGTATGGTCTTGTAAGCAAGATAAAATCGAACATGAATTAGGGACCAGAGGATTTGATAATAGTCGACATCGTGACAATTCCAGAGATCGCGTTCCGACAATAATAGAATGCACAACAAAAGAATAACCTTTAAAAGTCATTCAGGAAGATGCTTCCCTAAAGAAAGCACTGTAAGTAGAGTTTAGCTTAAGGGACTAAGTATGCCGGTTGCACTAGGTTTCAGCTTCGTGCGAAAGAAATTCAGTTATCCCTAGTACAGAAGGTTTACCACAAGGTGAGTAAGAGTCCGTGAAGATGTGAAAATATGCCAAACATGAAGAGGTAAAACATTTATAGGTAAATCTTCATAGCATTAAATGTTAGTACTCCCCTAAAGAAGGAAGATGGTGTGATATGGTATTAAGTCGGAGTTATGTGGTTCAGGTAACTATGGAATAGTAAAGGAAGAATGTGGTAGAAAGGCGAAAAGAATGAGATTGCATTTATTCAGATCCTATATATACGATACGAATCCATAACATTATGCAAGATCGACGTTGGGGAGAGGCAATAAGGGTTCCAACACTAGATGTTATTGATAAATAAGTGAAATGAACACTTGATACATAAGAATCCAGTGCGAGGGGTAAGTTAAGACAAAAAAGCATAATCAAAGAGAGGTTAAGAAGAATATAGATATGAGCATGGACTGACGAGAAGTTAGTAGTTGATTCAGGAAGAGTCTAGTAACGACTAGACAAGAAGGTATGGATAACTCTACAGATCGTGCAGTACAAACATAGGGAATTCAGTCTCGCATATCTGACATCGTAATTCTTGAGAAACATTTAGATAAGAGTTGGTCTAGTTAAAGGTAGCGTATAAGGGTTAGGAAAATAAAAGAGAGTGCAACTAGGGAGAAATTTCAAATTTCAGTTCAGAAGCAATCCTACGAGCACAAGGGTGCGGAAGCAAGAAACTACGGATAATTTTAGGTGAGCAATAACATAAAAAATTCCATCAGTTATATGATGTAATAAGCTCGTAGCTTTAAAAGAGTCAGGGGGTCTCCCGTAATTACTACAACCAAAGACTAGCTGAGGAAATAAGGAAGAAGGATTCAACCTAAGCATAGTGACTTAAAGACGAAATGGTCTTGTAATAACAGTCTCACTACAATATTGTATACACTCCATAAGAAAGTGTCACCTATCGTGGCTAATGAATGGAAGAAAAAATGAAAGGTGATATTTGAGATCACATGAGTTACAGAAAGTTCCAATATCCGTGGGCAATAAGATTAGCCAAGTATTCATTCAACAAGTGGTAAAACGACCAGGAAAAGTAATTGCTTGTGTTTAAAGGCAACTGGCAAGGAATAAAAGGAAATCTATTGTGCTAGCAAGTTAAGGGAAAGTCACAAGTAGTATTAATAGGTATGTGTAGGGCGCAAGCTAAAGTATTGTAGAGCGACAAAGTTTTAGGTGTATAGGAGTAATGATAAAAACAAATGAGTGAGAAGGTGACAAGAATGTGTAAGGCCTCATGATTAAGCCCATCAAAACTAGAGAATTGATGGTTTCCATAAGTTATAGAAAGCCCAATATAACTTGAACTAACTCGGAGGAGTCTAAGACTAGGTGTATTTAGAAGATATGCAAATGCTTCCATAGTAGTAGAATAAGGGTGTAATTGTGATAGATAAGAGGATGACTCTTACGCCTTTGATTGAGTAATGATTTTAATGAAAATGTATTTCATGAATTGCTGGGGATTAGAATACCCGTAATGATTTAATGAAAAGGTATTTCATGAATTGCAGGGGATTAGAATACCCCAATAAGATGAATCGCATTGGGATGCTATGAAATACGATTATTGAAGTATGGTATTGTCCCTAGGTGGATCAGGAAAATAACTTCATATGTTCTCCGATGAGACGTGAGCCCTAGTGAAAATGTATTGCGTAAGATGTTTCAAGTTATCAGTAGTAAATTATGGATCAACATTAATGTGAACCAAAAATATATGGATAAAATTTACAAAGTATGAGATGAGATTAGGTCGTCATCCTTAAGATGAATAGTAATGAAGAAGAACTAAAGGACTTAGATTTATACATATAGGTTAAGCAGTGAGAGAGTAACTTGGAGTTGGGTAGTAGACCCGGTAATAATAAACCGAAGTAACTGTTATGATATAGTATACCCTATCGAGATGTAGTAAGGCCATAAGAGGATATGAAACAAGATATAGAAATGGTCTTAAGTTTGAAAAAGTACCAAGAGAAGAACTTCAGTACACCTATAGATGCCCCAAGGGGCAGCTTGTTATAGATCTGTATATGTTCAAAAAATGAGGCCTAGATATTAGCTAAATCCTGGAGGAAAAAGGTGAGAAGAGTTGCATAGGAGCACATACAAGGTCAAAGTCATACTGGCTGCAAGACCGAGGTAGCAACAATTATGATATTGGAAGAATTTCGATCAAAAGTCGTGGTGTAAGAAAGAGGCTTAAAGAGGGGGAATCCCTTGGCCTTTGAATTTATTCACAGAATAATTGTCTAGATGGAAAGGACAACATTAAAGTATTTGTAAGAGCTATAGGTTGTTACACTGATAAGCACATTAGTCAACATTCGAGGAAGAATGTTCCAAAGGGAGGAATGATGTTACACCCCATGTTTTCGTACGTAAGAGTACGTCGTAAGTCAATTGATGTAAGTTCAACAATGAGATCATTTTTGAAAGTACATAAAGTAAGTTAATCATGTTACCTTGGAGGTTAAAACTCTATAACATCATAAATAGCAACTACCAAGAGGGTTGAAAAGCTTAGAAGCTAAACAAAAAATAAGTTTCACCGAAAGTCGATAAGTTTGAATGTTATAACATACACTTTGGGGTGAGATTAGGGTTATTAACTTTACAAGGAAGTTATTTTATGATTTATTTTGGTCGTATAGTATTCGTGTATTATGTTTTAAATTCAAGCCAGTTGTGGAACAAACGTAGGCAAAGGTAATCATAAGTTATATTCATAAATGTGCTAAACATTAGGTCAAATGTATCTGAGCTTTTCTCCCAATGTACTTGGAATTAAGGGATGAACCACCTTTCATGTTGAAGATATGCGAGTCTTGTTTATAACACATTAAAAAATTTGTAAGTATGATATTGGTGTAGAGAGATATTCGTGTTTTCTCAAGACTGCACATGAAGCCCATGTGGGACCCACTTGGTTGGTGGCCAACCTTCACTTGTTTTTAGCTCGTTTTTGGGATAAGCTTTGCTCTTTTTTGTACTCCTCCCATACTCACACTCTTCAAACCCTCCCAAACAGTACCCCAAGGCTCCAAAAAAATTTCAAACAAATACACCTTAATGCAACATCAATGTTAGCCAAAGGTGAAGAATAACCCCTATACGGTTTTGTAATGTGAATAAGGATGATGGTGAGCTAAGTTAAGCTTAGGGTTTGAATTTTATCTACTTACTAAGGTATGTTTAATATTTTTTTATGGTGTTTAAGGTTAATTACATTTTGGTTGTGGGTTGGAGTGAAAGATTACGAGATAGCACTTGAAAGGGGAAGAGATGTTGTTATCTTTTGTTGGGTTGTTTTAAGGCTGTATATATATATATATATATATATATATATATATATATATATATGGTTGGAAAAGGGGAAAATAACTTGATTATGATATGGTTTCTGTTTTTATGCATGTCTATATGTTTATCAAGTGGATTGGTGAAAGAAACATATGAAACTTGAGATTGGAAGTGACGATTAGCTTAAGTCACTTCTATGGTGTTATATTTCCACTGAAGGCTGTTTTAACCTAAATGTAACTTGTATTTCAACTTGAAGCTACTGTAGGAGGTATGTGTATTGTGTTCTTGCATGTACTTAAGGTTATCTTGATGTTGTTTAAGTTAAATGGATGGACTAGACATGAACTAGTGAATAAAGCTCCTAATTAAGGATAGTTGGAGTCGTGAATTGTTTACTTTGTTATAAATATATGGTAAAAAGATGGAATCATTAATGAATGACTTCATTATCGTAAAGTAGTTGTGACTTGTTGTTATATGGTGTCATGTTATTGATATTTATATGTTGCTGAATTTCTCTGGTTTTTGTTGTTGGCATGTGGTATTGGAGGAGGCCCTTGTCACAAGGAAGATGTTGGCCAAATTTACATAAACGAGCTACTAGTTTAAGTTGTGGACTTAGCCTTTACGGAGCATTGATTTCTAATCTCCTTATGCTATGGTAGTTTTAGTTGAGTTGTTTGAAGAATTTCTCTGAAGGTATTAAGGACTCAATGGAGTTAAGCTATGTTAAGGCTATCCCTTCTTTCCTTTTGGCATGGTCCATATGATACAAATGAAATATGCAAACACGCAATGCCTATGTTCTTGATTTCCCATGTGTCCTATTATTATATAATCTATTAATGGGCCTCAGAAAATGTAAGTTGATAAAGTTTATTTCATGAAATTAATCGAAGGCATATGATCTTATGACATCCCAAGATATCTTATTGACTTAATTATTATGCATTACATTTATTTATGAATGTACGTTGACCCATGACCAGATGTCGTTATATATACGTATATATATGTATATGGGGTATGAGAAAAGGTTATTGTGTTATATACACACCACCACCTGATCAATTAGTATACCTTGATGATTTCTCCCACAAAGGCTGAGATGATATGATGGGACGCCCTCAGAGACTTGATGATGTTATGTATGCATATACCTATGCATGATATGAAATTCACACGCATATGCATGACATTATAAATGTTTCATGATTCACAGAGTTATTCAGACTTACAGGTTGAGTTTTTACTCCATGTTTCTTTTATGTCTTTTATATACTGCTTTAATGCCTTACATACTCGGTACTTTATTTGTACTAATGTCTCTTTTGCCTGAGGACACTATGTTTCATGCCCAAAGATCCCAATGGATAGGTTGAAAGTCCTTTTTGTAGGCTATCAGCTCAATGAAAGGTGTTGGTGCATTCCAGTTGCTCCGGAGTTATTTATTTGGTCAATATGATTTGGACATGTATTGATTGGTATGACGGGTCCCTGTCCCAACCTTTATGACATTTATGTACTCTTATATTCTTGTAGACAGATGTCATGTATATGGATACTTGTATGGTTTTGTCGGCCTATATTTTGAGTG
This sequence comes from Nicotiana paniculata, assembly GCA_005239505.1. Taxonomy (NCBI): domain Eukaryota; kingdom Viridiplantae; phylum Streptophyta; class Magnoliopsida; order Solanales; family Solanaceae; genus Nicotiana; species Nicotiana paniculata. The sequence goes on along the minus strand of ML350144.1, from coordinate 99,560 downwards.
TACAAATGATCATGTGGGCCTCATAGGCTCGTATGTCACATATATAAGTTTTTATATCATGTTGGGTCATCCTGTGTCTAGTATTCCCTTATGTTTTACACAGGTTGTCTCATGAAGGCCCTTTTGTCCCATTTACCCATGATGGTGTGATAAGAAAGATATGTTACATTGGTACTCAGTTGAGTGAGGCACCGGCTACCCGTCGCGGCTCCCCGATTTGGGTCATGACAGAGATTAGGAGTTCTTGGGATTTGTTGGCTCCTATCTTCATTTTGTGGAAGATTTGTCATCTATTGCAGGCCCATTGACCATGTTGACTAAAAAAAGTATTCCTTTTAGATGGTATGATGAGTATGAAGAGAGCTTTGAGAAGCTCAAGACTACCTTGACTACATCCTTAGTGTTGGTGTTTCTCACAGGTGCAAGGCCATACATGGTGTATTGTGATGGTTCATGTGTTGGTCTTAGTGCAATGTTGATGCAGGATGGTAGGGTGATTTCTTATGCGTCACTTAAGTTGAATCCCCATGCAAAGAAATATTTGGTTCATGATTTGGAGTTGTTGACTATTATGCATGCACTTAAGATGTGGAGGCCTTACATGTATGTTGTGTCATGTGAGGTTAACTGATCATTGAAGTATTCAACACTTGTCTAAACATAAGGAAGGAAGCAAATGTGGCTTGAGTTGGTTAAGAATTATAATATCACTATCTTGTATCACTCGGGTAAGGTGAATGTGGTGGTAGATGCGTGGTGGTAGATGCCTTAAGTAGACAAGCGGAAAGTATGGGTAGATTGGCATTTGTTCCAGTAGAGGAGAGGCCTTTTTCTATGGATGTTCAGGCCTTGGCTAATAGATTTGTGACATTGGAAATTTTCAAGACTAGTAGATTTTTTTCTTGTGTAGTCATCCTTGAGTGAGCACAGTAAGGCTCCTCAGTATGATGATCCCTATTTGCTTGTCCTTAAAGATATGGTGTTAAGGCGTGGTGCTAAGGAGGTGGTCATTAGAGATGCCAGTGTATAGCGACTTCAAGGTAGGATTTGTGTAGCTAATGTTGATGGCTTGAGGGAGTTGATTCTTGAAGAGGCTCATAGTTCACGATATTGTATTCATCCGGGTGATACAAAGACTTATTGGTGGCGGAGGATGAAGAAAGAAATTGTTAGACATGTCTCGTGGTATTTGAATTGTCGCAGGTCAGGAATGAGCATGAGAGGCCTAGTTGTTTGCTTCACAAGAAAGATATACTGGAGTTGAAGGGGGAGCTTATCACTGTAGATTTTGTGGTAGGGTTGCCACAGACCATGAGGAAGTTTGATGCTATTAGGGTAATTGTGGACAATTTGACTAAGTCTCTGCATTTCATTCCGGTGATGACTTCTTAAACTTTAGAGAAGTTGGCTCAAATCTACATAAAAGAGATTGTCCATTTGCCGGTGTGACTATTTTTATCATAGCGGACCTCAGTTCACATCGCATTTTTGGAGAGCTTTTCAGTGAGTCTTGGGTATGCGGGTGTAGCTTAACACAACTTTTCACCCACTATCACAACCCAAAATCCCACCAAAGGTCATCATATTGCCTACCCGGCTCACTAGGAAAGCCAACAATCAATCAACCATAATTTAAAGTACATTATTTAAATCTTTAATAGAATCATGATATAATATGAAAGCAAAAACACTCTCACAGCTAATATCGTAAACGTAAGTATCTAAGACAGGGTCTAAGCACCACTAAAACTATCTACATGCCCAAAACCCGGTGTCATAACTACCCCAAGCATCTAATAAGGATAAAAAGTGTCAATTGAATAAAAATGATTGTTGAAAACAAATAGATAGACTGATTAGATAAGAATGGAGGGGGACTGATTACGCTCAACTATGCCTTATAAAAGACTAAGCGGGCGTTGCAAATATAATCCGGGGTATTATGCCCAGAGTCGATCCCACAGGGAATTTACGTATCAATCAAGGCTTTAGAATACGTAACTTTTACTCAATAAATTCTCTCAAGACTTTTTAATATAAATTGGTGATGTTTTACTAATTCTACTGACAATAATAATAACTAACAATTACTAACAATATGTTGTAAACAATTATGATAAAGGTCTAAGGTTATGGTTTCCCCCGTCGGTGAACTTCCTTCTCGGATACTTCTTATAGTTTGATTAGTTGTCTCTATCAATCATGAACACTCTATCTACCATACATCTCTCTCAATTAATTATGATAATTTACTAGACGCACTCTCTCAAGTTACGCTAGGTAGATTGCATTACAGTTCACTTTAGATTGCACCCGAAGTATCGTTATTTCTAATCCAACTTCTAAACCCTAGGTTATGACTTTTGTCTATACTCCGGGAGTGATGTTGTTCAAACAACTACCTAAATATGCACTCTCTAAAGTAGATACATAATAAATAGGAACACGTTGAACAAATAGAGATTAATCAGCTAATCAAAACTATATTAATAACACAATAAGTTCATTCCCCAACGGGTTCCAACAAAAACCTAGATTAAGAAAATTAGCTACTCATATTCATAAGAATCAATTGTAACATAACTTGCATAATTGAACTACAAAATAATGAATAAAAGCTATAAAAGTCAATGTTTGCTTCACTGAGTAGTAATCCACAGGTTTTTTCTAATTTGATCACTTCAATGGCTTCCTTCTCCGTCAAGTTGTGTTTTTGGGTTAATTTATATGTTTGGGATAAACCCTAAACATGTAGGAGAATTCTATTCCAACCGGAAAACACTTAAAAACTCTTTAAACTCGGAATTGACCGGACCTCGGGACCCAGGCGTTTGGGCTCAAACGCCCCCTTAAAGCCAGGGCAGTCCTGGCTTTAGGGCTCTAACGCTGCACTAACGCCAGGGTGACCCTGGCTTTAGGGGCCAAACTCCCCACTAACGCCCGAGTTGGCCTGGCTTTAAGGCCAAAACGCCCGGGTCACTCCTTTTCGACTCTTGATTGTATTTTCGATGTTCATGCATCCATTTAGCTAGGTTTCCATCTCCAATGCACCTACACATGAAATATACTCCATTATGCACATAAAAAGTGTATTTTTATCATTAACGCACATAAAATGTAAGGCACATAACTTGTTAAACCATGAATTCTAGTCACGCATTAATACCCCACACATAAACATTTGCTCGTCCTCGAGCAATCAAAATACAGTCATGTACACAACTTATTAAGAAAATCCCTTAACACGTTATACCAAGAATTTTTAAAACAGTTTAAGCACAAAGGTGTGACATCCGCGCCTCAATAATCGACTCACAAATACCATGATTTATTCACAATTTACTAACTACTCTAACATAGAGGTCAACAACATTACCTTTCCTTCATGAATCATGTTCCCTCACCATATCAAAGAGCTAGTTCCTCACACAATAACAATTAGGCTTGTAACAAAAAGGGGTATGGCTTGTAATGTGGCTGCCAAAGAAACAGGATTATAGGCTCAACGGGGTTAACTACTATACATAACAATTAGGTGGGTAAAATATAGATAGCTGGCTCAACAAAGAAATGCCTATATCATTTCCAAGACTGAACAAAACTTCTATTTCACTTTGCACACACGCGGGGCAAGTTCTAGACATCAAATGCAATGCACAGAATAGCATACAACNGCTACTATTAAGCCCTCAACCATGTGATTCCTACTCCTAAAAATTAAAAACTTCCTACACCCGGTTCAATTAAAAACCCTTGGAAAAGAACCGTGGTCCAAAGAAAAACCAAGGGGGAATTACTACACTACCTAAAACAAAAATCTTTTTTTTTTGGTATTTTGTTCTACCTAAAAGAAAAAACTTACTAATAATACAAGCTAAAACTACTAACAAGAAAGCACACTTCACACAACAAATCACAACAAATATGTACAACACCCCACACTTAAATCATGCAGTGTCGTCAAGGCATCACATATAGACAAAACAAGAAATAAAAGTAAGGTGCAAGAAACTCCCTGATCCAAGTAGCTTCGCCATCCTTTCCATTAGTTTTGCTTTCCATGCTCCTTCGAGCAACCGCTTGAATCACTTTATGCCTCCACTTTGAACTTATGAATTGGACCCCAAGTTTTGATTCTGCTCTATGATCGTGCTCCTGGGGTGGTGGAACAAATCTGCCTGGCCCAATAAAATAATGTAGTAATCTGCGCTTCTTGGCTTTTCGATGAGATGTGTATTCCCGACTTTCTGGCAAGAAAAATTCCAGAATGTAGGCATCTTGTTCTTTATCCCTTAACTCCTCAGATGGTTCGGATGACTCTATTTGCATATCATCATCCCAACACAATGTGAAAAAAATTTTGGAGTGTGTACCAACATCCTCAACAATAATGACACTAGATTCAACAAAGTATGTATCATCGCTGTCCTTGGTTAACTCTAGTATCTTTTCTACCACATCGACATCCTTCGATTTCAGTTCCAACCTGGGTGGTTCTTCAATAAATGTCTTGGCCGATGGTTTCTCTCTTTCCTCTACGTATAGTGACTCAAACTCGAGAGCCTTTGTCCATACCCCTTTTTCCTCAAGTGCTAACACCCAATCTGCTAGTTATTCACCGTTTCATATCATCTAAATTCATCAAACATTCATCCAAAGGGTCCCCAACAGTCAGGGATGCATCATATTTTTCTGGGATCACATTCACAACATCAATAAGAGAGCAGTTGGCGAACTCACTAGGTCGCCTCATAGACTTCTGCACATTGAAAGTGATTTCTTCATCATTGAGCTTCATCTTAAGTTCACCAGTCTCACAATCGATAAGAGCTCTGCCTGTGGCCAAAAATGGCCTTCCCAAGATTATGGGAATTTCCTCATCCACTTTGCAGTCTAATATCTCAAAATCAGCAGTAAATACAAACTTCCCCACTTGCATCAATACATCATCTAGAATACCCGATGGTTTTTTTATCGTCCTATCAGCAAGTTGTAGCAGCATGGAGGTGGGACTGGCTCTACCAATCCCCAGTCTTTTATATATCGCCAACGACATTAGATTAATGCTGGCCCCCAAGTCACGTAGAGCTTTGGTGAAAGCTAAGTTGCCAATGGTACAAGGAATTGTAAAACTCCCTGGGTCAGACAACTTTTCAGCAATAGGGCGCGTCACCACCGCACTACAAGTCTGAGTAAGGGTGACTTTAGCCAGATCTTGGAAGTCAACTTTTCTGGACATCAAGTCCTTCATCATTTTAGCGTAACCAGGCATTTCCTTCAACGCATCAATCAATGGGATATTTACAGGTACTTGATTTAGCATGTCCAAGAACTTTTTGTACTGTTCATCCTTTTGGTATTTGGCCAGCCTCTAAGGGAATGTAGCTGGCGGTCTCTTTTTCCCAGTGATTTGGGACTTTTCTTTCTCAGCCACCACCTCAACTACCGCCTTCTAGGGTATCTCCACTTCTTTTTCAGTATCACTCTGTGCACTGGGTTCTCCTTCAGTAGGTTGCACTGTTACCTTGGTCAAGTTTGTTGAATCATCAAGTTCAATCAGCATGGGTACCAGTGTCTTGTCATGTCTGGTTTCACGAGATCTCTCCCCATTCCAAGTTTAAGTCTCTACCACTGTGGAGAGATACTGCCATCAGCTGCCTTGGGCCCTGGTCCATAGGATTTACCTGAGTATCTGCAGGTAAAGTTCCAGGAGGATGATTGTTCACTGCCATAGATATCTGGCCCAACTGTAGTTCAATATTTTTAATAGCTGCATCATGTACATATACTCTCTCACTGATTTTGGAATTTGACCCAATAACCTGATGCATCATAGCTTCTAACCTGGAAAACCCATCTTTTTGCTTTCCCCCCTGTTGATGCTGAGGAGGGTAGTATGCTTGTTGTTGATTCTGATGGTTATAATCTTGTGGCCTCTGATACACTGTTGTATTACCTTGTTGTCCCCTGACACCCATATTTCCACTGTTCTGCTGTTGGTAGGGTGGTCTATATGGTTGAACTTGCTGATCCCAGTTCTGCCCCCCTTGTCTCTGGCTTCCATAATTCGACACATAATTCATATTTTCTGGATAAGGAGGGTCATGACATTCTGCATTCCAGTGATTACCAAGTGGTTGACTAATGCAAGATGTGCATAAGCCCCCATTAGTTGTGTCTACGATGTGTACCTGCTGCTTTTGTCCTGATTATTCCACCTTCTTGGTAAGTATACTCATCTGTGTTATCAAGGTGGCCACGTTCTCTGCAATAGAATTAGATGGGTCGAATGGCACTGAGTGAACTACAGGAGTAATGGGTGCATTCCTTGTTGTCCATCCTAAATTCTGTGCCATTTTATCAAGTAAGATTTGACTTTCTCTTCACGTTTTGCTCAAGAATGCTCCACCAGCCAAAGCATCAACATTTTCTTTAACAGTATCAGTCAAACCCATATAAAAATGCTGCCCCAACATTTACTTTGGAATACCATGATGTGGACAGATAACTAGCATCCCCTTAAATCGTTCCCATGTCTCTTGCAGTGTTTCAACTAGTTTCTGTCTGAAACTCAAGATTTCATCAATTTGTTGAGCAGTCTTGTTGGGTGGATGAAACTTGTTCACGAACTGCTTGACTAACTCCTCCCATGTGGTAATGGAATTGATGGGGAGTGAGTTTAGCCAAGTCTAGGCAGCGCCAGTCACTGAGAATAGAAACAACAACAGTTTTATTGCCTCCTGAGTGACGTTTGGTTGCCTCTGTATTTTGCAAATTGACAGGAAGTTTTTCAAATGTTGCTGGGGGTCTTCAATGTATGACCCTAAGAATAGCCCTTTGTTGTGCAATAAGTGCAGCATATTATTTGTTATCTGGAAGGACTCGGCCTGAATTTGAGGGACCAATCTTGTGGTGGCCAAATTCTCAGCTGTGGATTGTGTCCAGTCATATAAGGGAGCATCTGCCCCTATTTGAGCGACTGGGTCTACCACAATCATCCCCATTATTGTTCCGGTTGTGTGGATCTTCCATGTCAGTTTCAGTTTGTTTAATTTGTGGTTGATGTTTGCTTCTCCGGTTGGTCCGGTTTTGGGCCTTGGAAACTTTCTCGGGGTCTGATAAGGCTTCAACTACTTCACCAGTCCTCGATGATTTTCTAGGCATGCACCTGCAACACGTTAGAAAACGTTAAATTTTCAATGTAAAAACGAAAATTTAAGGAAAATTGACTATATTTCAGAATTTTGTATTTCTTCCAACTCAATTGATAATACCGTTAATTCCTCGGCCATGGCACCAAAATTTGATCACGCTCAACTATGTCTTATAAAAGACTAAGCGGGCGTCGCAAATATAATCCGGGGTATTATGCCCAGAGTCGATCCCACAGGGAATTTACGTATCAATCAATGCTTTAGAATATGCTACTTTTACTCAATCAATTCTCTCAAGACTTTTTAATATAAATTGGTGATGTTTTACTAATTCTACTAACAATAATAATAACTAACAATTACTAACAATATATTGTCAACAATTATGATAAAGGTCTAAGGTTATGGTTTCCCCCGTTGGTGAACTTCCTTCTCGGATACTTCTTATAGTTTGATTAGTTGTCTCTATCAATCATGAACACTCTATCTACCATAAATCTCTCTCAAGTAATTATGATAATTTACTAGACGCACTCTCTCAAGTTACGCTAGCTAGATTGCATTACAGTTCACTTTAGATTGCATCCGAAGTATCGTTATTTCTAATGCAACTTCTAAAACCTCGGTTATGACTTTCGTCTATACTCCGGGAGTGAAGTTGTTCAAACAACTACCTAAATATGCACTCTCTCTCAAGTAGATACATAATAAATAGGAACAGCTAATTGAGGGCCCTTTCAATCAACTACAACAAGAACGTAGTTGAACAAATAGAGATTAATCAACCAATCAAAACTATATTAATAACACAATAAGTTCATTCCCCAACGGGTTCCACCAAAACCCTAGATTAAGAAAATTAGCTACTCATATTCATAAGAATCAATTCTAACTTAACTTGCTTAATTGAACTACAAAATAATGAATAAAAGCTATAAAAATCAATGTTTGCTTCACTGAGTAGTAATCCACAGGTTTTTTTAATTTGATCACTTCAATGGCTTACTTCTCCTTCAAGTTGTGTTTTTGGGTCTATTTATATGTTTGGGATAAACCCTAAACATGTAGGAGACTTCTATTCCAATCGGGAAACACTAAAAATTCTTTAAAATCAGAATTGACCGGACCTCGGGACCCAGGCGTTTGGGCTCAAACGCCCCCTTAAAGCCAGGGCAGTCCTGGCTTTAGGGATCTAACGCCCCACTAACGCCAGGTTAACCCTAGATTTAGGGGCCAAAGGCCTCACTAACACCCGGATTGGCCTGGCTTTAAGGCCAAAACGCCCGGGTATATCCCGGGTAACTCCTTTTCGACTCTTGATCGTATTTTCGACGTTCATGCATCCATTTAGCCCGGTTTCCATCTCCAATGCACCTACACATGAAATAGACTCCATTATGCACATAAATAGTGTATTTTTATCATTAACGCACATAAAATGTAAGGCATATAACTTGTTAAACCATGAATTCTAGCCACGCATCAGGGACTCCATGTGCTGCGGATCAAATTGAGTAAATTATCTCATCACGAAATCTCCATAAATATCTCCTACTCCACTGGGTCAATACCACTAATACCAGCCTCAGAACTTGCACAAGAATATATAGAACTATAATATGAGTAAAAACCACGATACTCAGTAAGTATCATGTCACGCCCCAAAACCGAGGGACGAGACCGGCGCCTAACCGGATGATCCCGGTCAAGCGGACTTGGATTGCCTTTCCTGCCCAATGCGTTACCCCGTGTTTATGATATACAATATTCCATATGAAATAACAAACTAAATCAATGCATGGACTTACAACTTAAGTTCATTTCTCCTTTTAACATTTTAGCATTTGATAATCCCAAAAGATACAAGGTACATGCACCATTTCCGATTCAGTCAACGATTACGAGTAAATACAACTACTGCCTAAGAAATATATATACAACCCACATAGTGTCTACGAAGCCTCTAAGAGTACTAGGAGTTTACACAATACTTGACGGCAACAAGGCCCCGAATATACCTTAAAAGACATAAAATATACAAAATGAGATGATATAGACTACACATGGCCCCGAGAGGAAATGGGGCTCACTAGAACTGCTAGAGAGATGAAGAGGAGGCACCACTAACGGTGAACCGAGCTACCTTCATTAGAACCACCTACATCCATATAAAAGATGTAGCGCCCTCGGCAAAAGGGACGTTAGTAAAGCTGAATAGTACTAGTATGTATAAAAAAACTTTACTCTATGTAAAATCAAGCAAAACACATATATGAGGCAGATAAAGAAACCCAAACAAATATTGCACAGAGATACAAAGAACCACAAATGAGGTTTCCAATGTTTCTTATTTCAGTTGTTTCCCCTGTTGCAGCGTGCAACCCGATCCCACCTTACAATCATATTCCACCCCTATTTCTTCTGTTGCGGCGTGCAACCCGATCCCATCTCACAATCACATTACACCCTTATTACTTCTGTTGCGGCGTGCAACCCGATCCCATCTCACAATCACATTACACCCTTATTACTTCTGTTGCGGCGTGCAACCCGATCCCATCTCACAATCACATTACACCCTTATTACTTCTGTTGCGGCGTGCAACCCGATCCCATCTCACAATCACATTACACCCTTATTACTTCTGTTGCGGCGTGCAACCCGATCCCACCTTACAATTCTGTTGCGGCGTGCAACCTCATCCCACCTTACAATCACATTTCACAGCAACAACCACCAACAATTATATCACAAGGATATTAATGAAGAACATAAGTTCATATCAACCAATAACTATGTGAAATCAAGACACAATGATCCTTACCAATAAGTAATTCATATATGGTGTTGCCACAATCATTTAACTCAATAAAATCAGACCATATTTACTTTCATCATTTGCTACACAACCTTTAGCACTTTGATACATTTAACAATGTAGTTAATAACAACATCAACCAACAATTCAATCACAAAGATTCTCATCGTCCAGGATATTCATTCGTAACAACCAAGTAACCATATGAAATCGAGGCCACATAAATCTTTATCAAATAGTGAGTCATATACGGTATGCCATCAATACATAGCTCAATTAGTTTATCCCCATTTCCTTTCCATTTTTTACTACACAACATTTGGAACTTAGTCACATTCAACACTTTATCTCATTATCATTTCTTTCATTTTGCAGCACATCTTCTCATAACGATGTATTCAACATTTAACGAGCTTTGCACAGGATGAAATAAGCACAAAGAATCATTTTTTCGCAAGCTCATATAACATGGTAATCGACTAAGAAACGCAAAGAACGAAGCCTTACACCTCGACATAGCAGGGCAATCAATTCACATATGCTCAAGAAAGAATTTCATACCGAGTGCTCGGACACCAACAAGATGATCTACAAGGATTAAAGTTAGCCATACATACCTTGGTTTGGGATTTTTCCTTAATTTCTACCACAATTCACCGGATCTTCTATCACCTTCAATCTAGTTCACAATGTGGCATAATTGAACTTAGAATTAGGAATAACGATCATGTCTTGAACTCACTTGAGAATTCTATCAAACACTAGGTGTTCCTTTAGATTAAATGGCCTCTTTTTAGTGAAATATTACTCTAACCCGTTTCCTTTTACTAGATTATGACTAGTTGGTTACATGCATGCAAGATACCTACCCCCATCATAATGAACTCACCTAACTATGTTTCATAACAAAAATCTGGAAATTAAGGTTGATGGGGTAGAAGCTTACCTCTTATGGTGAAGAAAATGGTGTCCTACTTGATTAATTCCAAGCTTGAATGATGAAGGAGGATCACTTTGAAGAAGTTGAGAGTTTCTCTCTCTAGAACTCTCTCTTCCCTCTCTCTATTTTGTTCAGAAAATCTTTAAAATGGAAGGGGGTAAGTGTTTTAGTGAGCTGGGGGTCGGGTATAAAATTAGAAATTTAACAGTCCCGAAGTACAAATGCGTTCAGGAATGCGATCGCGTTCCTGCTATGCGGTCCGCATTCCTTCCGCATAAATGGCCCTCAAATGGGCCAAAAAGAGAAGTAGACTGCCCAGGTATGCGACCAATATGCGATCCACATACCTGTTATGTGATTGCATAATGCGTCGCATAACTCCCTCGACAACAGTCAAGGTGCAAGAATGCGACAACTATGCGGCCCGCATCGTGAAATGCGATCGCATTTTAGGCCGCATAGTTGTCCTCAAAATGGACAGAAAATTTTCCAAGTATGAAACCACTATGCGGTCCACATACCTGATCTGCAATCGCATAGTGGACCGCGAACCTGCGCAAATCTGGAAAATTATATCTTTTAAGTCCAAGGGTACTTTTTACTCAAAAAAGGGTTCGTTTTAAGAATTTCTTCAGTTATAACAACACGGGGACTTATTTGGGCATTATTTTTAGCCATACAATTTTACGGGTCTTTACATATCAAGTCTAGCCTCGAAGTAGTAGTGGTGAGGGATCAACATCGATATTTACTAACAGTCCTAAAATCAAGTGAAAACATATATAATATACAAAATAAGCATGACTTCATCAAATGAATAGGAAAGCTCAAAACACAGTTCATACAAAATTTAGGTATGCTTTACAAATAAAGATGATCAAATAAGATATCAATACCTCAATCCTCATATAAAGACATGATACATGTCAATAACATTTATATAAAAATGTTGCATGAGTAAAAGTATATATATGCATGCTCATGATCCTTTCTCAATTCCTCAAAACATGACTATTCTCGATTAGGGGGAGGTCTCTTTAGAGGGAGAGGTCAATCATGTGGTGGTCAGGCTCGATGATGTGCTTTTCCCTCAAGGCCACATGGAGTAGCTTGTGATATTGTAATCACCGGTATTGTTTTAGTGTGCCACATGGATGTATTATCTGACCCTTATTCCACTTATTCCTATGTGTTATCGTACTTTGCTCGTTATTTGGATATGCCCCATGATTCTTTAGTTATGATTATTAATGTATCTATGTCGGTGGGTGATTTATTGGTTTGGACCGTGTATATCGGTCATATGTGGTGACTATTGAAAGTTATGAGACGAGGGTTGATCTTTTGCTGCTTGTCATGGTTGATTGTGACGTGATTTTGAGCATGGATTGGTTGTTTCAATATCAAGCTATCTGTCAATGTCATGCTAAGACTGTGACGTTGGTGATACAGTGGGGGTTGAGGTTAGAGTGGAGAGGCTCCCAGAATTATGTTCATAGTAGAGAGATTTCACATTTGAAGGCTCAACGGATGGTTGAGAAGGGTTGTTTGGAATATTTGGCCTTTATGATGGATGTTATGTTGATACTCGAGTAGTTGAGCCAGTTCCGATAGTGAGAGACTTCCTAGAGGTATGTCTAGCAGACCTTCTGAGAATGCCACCCAATAGGGGCATTGATTTGGTATGGATTTTGTGAAGGGCACTCAGCCCATCTCTATTGCAGTGTATTTTATGGCACCATTGGAGTTGAAGAAATAAAAGGAACATCTTCAGGTGTTTCTTGATAAGGATTTTATCAGACTGAGTGCCTCGCCTTGGGGTGCTCCAATTTTGTTTGTGAAGAAGAATGATGGTACTTTGAGAATATGTATTGACTACAGGTGGTTGAAAAAAGTTAGAGCAAAAAACAAGCACCCTCAATCATGAATTGATGACTTATTTGATTAGCTTGGGGGGTTCTAGAGTGTTCTCGAAGATTGATTTGAGGTCTGGGCATCATCAGTAGAAGATCCAACTTTCAGATATTCTGAAGATAGCATTCAGGAACCGCAATGATCACTACGAGTTTCTGGTGATGTCTTTCGGGATAACTAATGCCCCAACAACCTTTATCCACTTGATGAATAGTGTATTACATCCATATCTTAGTTCATTCATCATCGTGTCCATTGACAACATATTGGTGTATTCTCACAGTCGGGAGGATCATGAGCATCATTTGAGAATTGTGCTCCAGACTTTAAGGGAGAAGAAGCTATATGCTAAATTCTCCAAGTGCGAGTTTTGTCTTAATTTAGTGGAATTCTTGGCCTTATGGTGTCTAGTGAGGGGATTAAGGTGGATCCCAAAATGATTGAGGAAATTTAGAGTTAGCTTAGATCGTCTTCAGCTATGGATATTCGGTTCTTGGGTTTGGTAGGTTACTATCACCATTTTGTAGAGGGTTTCTTGTCCATTGCTTCAACTTTGACTAGTTTGACCTAGAAGGGTGCCCTATCTAGATGGTCTGATGAGTGTGGAGAGAGCTTTCAGGAGCTTAAGACTGCATTGACCACAACCACAATATTGGTGTTTCCTATAGGTTCGGGATCTTACAACGTGTATTTGACTTGGTGTGGTGTTGATGCAAGACAACATGGTGATTGCCAATGCATCTCATCATTTGAAGGTTCGCGAGAAGAATTATCGTGGGCTTGATTTAGAGTTTGCAACCATTTCTCACACACTGATGATTTGGAGGCACTATCTATACGACATTCCATATGAGGTCTATACCGACCATTGGAGTCTCCAGCACCTGTTCAAACCGAAAGACCTTAATTTGTGGCAGTAGAGATAGTTAGAGTTGCTGAAAAGCTATGATATCACCATATTTATGGGGAAGGCTAATGTGGTGGATGATGCAATGAATAGGAAGGCTGAGAGTATGTGAAGTTTGGCATATTTATCGGTATGACAGAGGCCACTAGCCATGGATGTTCAGCCTTTGGCCAATCAGTTTGTGAGATTGGATGTTTTAGATCATAGTCGGTTCTTGCTTGATTTGTGGCATAGCCATAGTTGTTGGAGCATATCAAGGCTCGTTGGTTTGATGATCTTCACTTGTTGGTGTTGAAGGACACAGTGTAGCAGAGTGGTGCTAAGGAGGTTATGATTGGTGATGGTTGTGTTATGCAAATTCAAGACCAGAATTGTTTTCCAAATGTTAATGCATGTGTTATGGATTTAGGTGGTTCATGGGATCAGTTTCCATCGCTCGCAGAGGTTGACTCAACAACAACTATTAGTTCACCGTCTAGATTGCCTTGTATGAGGCCTTATATGGGATGCGATGTCGTTCTCCTGTTAATTGGTTTGAGGCTGGGGATGCTAGGGTTTTGGGCATTGATTTGGTACGTGATGCTATGGAGAAGTTTAAGGTAATTCAGGAGAGACTTTGTACAACACCGTCCAAACAGAAGAGTTATTTGGACCGAAAAGTCTAAGAAGTAGCTTACATGGTGAGTGAGAAGGTTCTGCTCAGAAATTCGCCCATGAAGGGTGTGATGAGATTCGGGAAGAAGGGAAAGTTGAGCCCTCAGTATATTGTCTCTTTTGAGGTTCTTGAGAGAGTTGGAGAGGTGGCCTATAGACTTGCCTTGCCACCTAGTCTATCGGTAGTTCACCCAGTGTTTCATCTTTTGATGCTCCGGAAGTATTATGGTGATCCGTCACATGTTTTGAACTTCAGCATGGTGAAACTAGACAGGGATTTGACTTATGATGTGGAGTTAGTGGCCATTTTAGATCGGCACGTCCGAAATTTGAGGTAAAAAATATAGCATCAGTGAAAGTGCATTGGAGAGGTCAGCAAATTGAGGAGGCTACTAGGGTGACGGAGTAGAAGATGCGGAACAGATATCCTCACCTTTTCTAGACCCGTTCGAGTACGGACTTTTGTTTAAGAGGGGGAGAATGTAATGATCCAATTGGTCGTTTTGTGTATTGTAGCCCCATTCCTCCTATTTATTGCCTCTTATATGTTAATTTGTGAGTATGTGACTTGCCAAAGTGGTTGATATGATTTCGGGGATGTTTCAGAGTAAATTGGGACACTTAGTCCCAAGGCTGGAGCTCGAGTTGAAAGAGTTGATCGGAGTTTAGCATTTGTGTAGATGACTATGGAATGATTTTTTGATGACTCTGATAGCTTCGTATGGTGATTTTTGACATAGGCGTATGTCTGGATGTAGATTTGGAGGTCCGTAGGTTGATTTGGTGCTCTTTGGAAAATTTTTGAAAGTTGACGATTTGGAAGGTTGAGAGGTTTGACTGGGAATTGACTTTATCGATATCGGGTTCCGATTTTTTTCGGGAGTTGGAATAGTATTGTGTCATTTGGGATTTGCATGCAAAATTTAAGGTCATTGGGAGTTGATTTGATATGTTTCGGCAAGAGTTTTGGAAGTTGGAAATTTATTAGTTTCATTAAGCTTGAATTGGAGTGCGATTCGTGGCTTTGATGATGCTTTGTGTGATTTGAGGCCTGGAGTAGGTTCATTTTGTGTTTTGGGCTTAGTTGATGTGATTAGATGGGGTTCCGGGGGACTCGTGTGTGTTTCAGATAGGTTTCAGGACAATTCTCCCTTTTTTGGAACTGCTGTGTTTCAGATGGGACCCACAAAGTCGGTGTAAAACTCCATCTTGTATTTAAGTCAATTCTAAATCGTTTCACTCATTTTTCTCGTCCAAAACATTTCTTAAACCCTCTTTAATTCTCTCCAAGGGTTCCTCCATACTTATAGGGTAAACCTAATATAAAAACATGAATCCAACGCTAGAAACCTCGTGGTGCTTGCTAGATCATAGTTCATCATCTTGTGGTTGTTTTGGAGAGTTCTTCAAAGTGAAGTAACCTCAGGTTTCGTATTTTTCTTGTTTATTAAGGTAATAATCATTACGTCCTTCATATATATTAGATTTTCAAGGAGAACTATAAGTGTTTACACACCAACTTGAACACCAAAAGTTGATTCAAGAAGAGAATACAACACCTATAGCGTTGTAGTGTCATTGAGGATAATTGTGGGCTTATTTTGGCTGAAATTTCAAGTTATTTCTACTTTCTAAGTTGAGTATAACAGCCTACTAGTTTTTCTTAAGCTTTCTTGTACGTTGGTTAAGTTGTTAGGATGATAAACTACAAGATAATACTTGAATTAGCTTGAGACGTTGTTGTTCTTGATGAATTTATTTGAAGGATTCGCTTATGAGCTGTAAGTGGCTGAAAATTATGGAAAATAAGTTGGCTATGATATTTTTAGCATGATTATGTTGGTTTACATTCCAATCTTGTTGAGGAAATTGGTAATTAGAAAAGGAAATGGCCATAAAGCACTTGGAAGTTGTCGACAGTGATATTATCTTGTGTTGGGCTATTTCGGGTAACATTAAAATTGATTACAAGTTTGGAAATCCTTTAAAGGTATAGGTTACCATACTGAATATATTACGATTTTCAAGAATGAATGATAATGGGGTTGACGGGTGCTAAAGTGATTCAATCCGAGCTTGCCGCTCGTCGTGATATGATGATGACTAGTTAATGAAATATTTCATACCCTATTGTTGATGTTGTTCTTATTTTATTGCTTTGGTTGTTGTTTCTGGTATATGGTATTGGAGGAAGCCCTTTTTAAAGGAGAGATGCTTCCCAAATTTGCATAAACAAGCTACTAGCTTAAGTTACAGAGCCTTTACTCGACAATGATTTTGAATCTCCTTATGTTATGGTAGATTTAGTTAAGTTGTTTGAAAAATTTCTTGGAAGGTATTAGGGACTCAACTAATTTAATTTATGTTAAAGCTAAACCTTTCCTTCATTTTGGCATGATCTCCTAACTACATGCACTTGATGATGAGACATAAAAAGAAGTTTATGTACATTATCCTAGTCTCATAAGTTATAGTATTCTCCCTTATCGGACTTTATAGACAGTTAAGTATTGTATTCTTCCAGTCAAGAGAGTAGAGCGTCTATATAAATATACAATATTATAGTATTTTCACTACCATCGAGCTATAATTACTGGGCAGGCTGCTATTGGGAAACCTCAGATCCGATGATAAGTTTTATACCGAGCCTACTGTGGCCGAGCGCCTATGAGCGAGCCCATAATGGCCGAGATACAGAGCCTAGTATGGCCGAGCTCTTATGAGCGAGCCTAAAACGGCAGATCAGTTATACATACCGAGCCTTGTAGGGCCGAACATCTATTTTACTTACTATATTGAGAGAGTCGAGTCAGTATCACCAGGTAAGCATATCTTGAGATTTTCTTTTACTCCCAATTACTTTCAGTTATTATATTATCAATTTAGTTCAGCTTTCTGTTATTCTATTGTCTTACATACTCAGTGCATTATTTCATACTGACGTTCCTTTTGTCGGGGATGCTGCATTTCATGCCTACAAGTCCTGGTAGACAGTTGGATAGACCTTCCCAGCAGATAGAATCAAACATCAACTTGGTTGGTACGCTCCACTTTCTCGGAGTTACCAGGTCTAGCCTTTGGATTCCATTTTATATATAAAGGTTTGATGGGTAGGTCGAGGCCATGTGCCAACCATGATACAATTCAGTTATCTCTAGAGGCTTGTAGATGAGTCATGTATATTTTGTACATTAGTATTGTGGCCTTGCCAGCCATGTGTACATGTTAGTTTTGTATTTCTAGTTGTAGACATTCATGGTGGTGGCGTCGGCCTAAGTTGAGGGTTAACCCTCCAGGGTTCACAGTTATAGAGTGGTACGCTCGGGTCCATTATGACACTTGGTGCTGGCCACGCCTCCCCAGGTTTGGGACGTGACATACTTGGTATCAGAGCAGTTCTATCCTACGGAATCTACAATCCATGTCTAGTAGAGCCTTTTTTATAGATGTGTTGTGCACCACATTATATAAACAGGAAGCTACAAGGAATTTAGGTGTATGTTACCCTTATTTCAAATCCTAATCATTCTGTAGAGCTGATTCATAAGAGTTCGAGCCAAGACCTATGTTTTCCAATTATAGAGATGCTTATAATTAGAACAATTACAGCTAGCTAGAGGACTAATACAACAACAGGTAAAGGCACTAATAAAGAGAGAAAGATCTTGAAGACTTGGCCCTATCAGATCATGCATTCCAGATGTGCAAATTTCCATCTTAAGAACCTAAGATGGGAATAGAAAACACACCCCGTGAATAGCAGGCCATAGGTGTTTCAGAAGGTATAAGTATAAGTTTCAACATGTAAAGGAAGCAAGGTTTAGAAGGGTACGAGTGTCACGCCCCAAAACCGAGGGACGAGACCGGCGCCCAACCGGATGATCCCGGTCAAGCTGACCTGGATTGCCTTTCCTACCCAACACATCACCCCGTGTTTATAATATACAAATTGGTAAATGAAATAGAAAATGGAATCAAAGTGTGAATTTACAACATAATTTCATTTTCCTCTTATAAGTTTCAACATTTGATAATCACAAAATATAAAAACTAAGCACAATATTTCCAACACAAGACCACGGTTACGAATAGTTACAACTATTACCCAAAATATGTATGTAACACCCACACAGTGTCTACGGAGCCTCTAAGAATAGTAGGAGTTTACACAATACTTGCCGGCAAAAAGGCCCCGACTATACCCTATAAGACATAAAATATACAAAAGAGTAGATATAGACTGCACACGGCCCCGAGAGGAAATAGGGCTCACCAGAACTGCTAGAGAGATGAAGAGGAGGCACCACTAACGGTGAAATGAGCTACCTGCTACAGAACTACCTACATCCATATAGAAGATGTAGCGCTCCTGGCAAAAGGGACGTTAGTACCATGGAATAGTACTAGCATGTATGAACAAATTTTATTCCAAGTAGAATAACATAATACACCATTGGAAGACAGTCAGGGTAACCACACAAGTACCACACAGATATACAGGAAACCACAAATGAAGATTTTAAAGTTACTTGTTTTAATTACTCATCTGTTGCGGCGCGCAACCCGATCCCACCGTACATTCTCATCTCACCCTTATTACCTCTCCACCCTTATAACTTCATGTTGCGGCATGCAACCCGATCCCACCGTACATTCTCATCTCACCCTTATTACCTCTCCACCCTTATAACTTCATGTTGCGGCATGCAACCCGATCCCACCGTACAATCGCAGTTCACCCTTATTACCTCTCTACCCTTATTACTTCGTGTTGCAGCGTGCAACGCGATCCCACCTGACCATTTTATTGCGGCGTGCAACCGATCCCACCTTACAATCACAATTCACAGCAACAACCACCAATAATTATATCACAAGGATCTTTATCATGAAGAACATAAGTTCATATCAACCAATAACTATGTGAAATCAACGCACAATGATCCTTACCAATCAGTAATTCATATATGGTGTTGCCAAAATGATTTAACTCAATAAAATCAGCCCATATTTACTTCCATCATTTGCTACAACCTTTAGCACTTTGATATGTTCAACAATGAAATTACTAGCAACATCAACCAACAATTCAATCACAAAGATTCTCAACGTCAAGGATATTCATTCATAACAAACAAGTAACCACATGAAGTCAAGGCCACAGAAATCTTTATCAAATAGTATATACGGTATGCCATCAACACATAGCTCAATTAGTTTATCCCCGTTTCTTTTCCATTATTTACTACAAAACATTTAGCACTTAGATACATTCAACACTTTATTTCATTATCATTTCTTTCATTTTGCAGAACATACTCCCATACCGATGTATTCAACATTTAACAAGCTTTTCACATAATAGAATAAGCACAAAGAATCACCTTTTTCGCAAGCTCATATAACATGGTAATCGACTAAGAAATTCAAAGAACAAAGTCTTACACCTCGACATAGCGGGGCAATCAATTCACATATGTTCAAGAAAGAATTTCATATCGGGTGCTTGGACACCAACAAGATGACTCTACAAGGATTAAAGTTATCCATACATACCTTGAATCAGAATTCCCCTTTAATTTTTTACCACAATTCACCAGACCTTCTAGAACCTTCAATCTTGTTCAGAATGTGGCATAGTTGAACTTAGAATTAGGAATAATGATCATGTCTTGAACTCACTTGAGCATTCTATCAAACACTAGGTGTTCCTTTAGATTAAATTGCCTTTTTTAGTGAAAGATTACTCTAACCCATTTCCTTTTACTAAATTATGACTAGTTGGTTACATGCATGCAAGACTCCTACCCTTATCTTCATGAAATCACCTAACCATGTTTCATTTTAACAAAAAATCTTGAAATTAAGGTTGATGGGCTGGAAGCTTACCTCTTGTAGTGAAGAAAATGGTATCTTGCTTGATCAATTGCAGGCCCGAGTAGTGATGGAGGAAAAAATTGGATGAAGTTGGAACTTTCTCTCTCTCTAGAACCCACTATCTCTTCTCTCTAATTTATCAGAAAATGAGCTTAAAATGGGGAGGTGTTTTAATGAACTGGGAGTCGGGTATAAAATTAGAAATCTAACAGTCCCGAAGAAGAAATGCGGCCAGGAATGCAATCGCATTCCTACTATGCGGCCCGCATTCCTATCGCACAAATGGCCCTCAAATGGGTCAAAAAGAAAAGTAGACTGCCCAGGTATGCGACCATTATGTGGTCCGCATACCTGTTATGCGATCGCATAGTGCGTCGCATAACTCTCTTTGCAAAAGTCAAGGTGCAAGAATGCGATAACTATGCAGCCCGCATTCGTGAAATGCAATCGCATTCTAGGCCGCATAGCTGTCCTAAGAATGGACAGCAAACTATCCAGGTATGCGAGTACTATGCGGTCCGCATACCTGATCTGTGATCGCATTGTGGACCACATACCTGCGCAAATTTGGAAAATTATATTTGTGAAGTCCCGGGGTACTTTTTAATCAAAAGGGGTCCGTTTTGAGAATTCTAAAGTTATAACAACACGAGGACCTATTTGTGCATTATTTTTAGCTATACAATTTTACGGGTCTTTACATTCTCCCCCACTTAAAATCATTCGTCCTCGAATGAGGATCGGGGAATCACAAGAGTAGGAAAAAAACAAAATCTAAGCCAACCCCCAAATTTTTTTTCACTAACCTGAAAATTTTGCCAGACTTTCCTCTGTAATTAGGCCTATCTACCTGTTAGAGAGCCCCCGAAACACATGTTTAACCAATTCCACACATTACCAGTTACTCTATCAACTTGCACATAATCCGATCATTTCAACAAGCTACATGTAATTCAATTACTTCACAAGCCTCACATAGTTTGGTTAACTCCACAAATTTGCACATAATTCAGCTATTACAATGAGTTGCACATAATCCAGCTATTCACAACAACATATACATTTATGGCACAAAGTTTGAGAAGTCTCAATAGTAGGGTAATTAGGGGAGTGGAGTGTTCTTGCTAAAATTTAACACAATATATACTTGCTTAGGAATGACAACTTTCAAAACCATTACCAGACTTATTCAAACAAGTGGGGATATTTCTCTTTCATTTCATTTTACGCTTCCTATGTGGCTTCTTCGACTTGTTGATTCTGCCATAATACTTTAACCGAAGCAATCTCTTTATTCCTCAATCTACGGACTTGCCTATCAAGAATAGCAACTAGAACCTATTCATATGACAATCCTTCATTAATTTCAACCGTCTCAACCAGCACAATGGTGGATGGATCCCCAATCACCTTCTTCAACATGGACACATGAAACACTAGGTGTACTAAAGACATCTCAGGGGGCAATTTCAGCCTATAAGCCACTTGTCCTATCCTTTAAGCAATCCTATATGGCCCGACATACCTTGTGCTTAATTTCCCTTTCTTCCCAAACTGCATCACTCTCTTCATGGGGGACACCTTCAAGAATACCCAATCATCGACTTGAAACTCCAAATCTCTTCGACAAACATCCGCATAGGATTTCTGACGACTCTGATCAGTCTTCATCCTCTCCTGAATGACTTTAAATTTTTCCATAGCTTGGTGCACAAGATCTGGTCCTAGCAGTTTCGCCTTGCCAACCTCGAACCATCCAATCAGAGACCTACACCTTCGTCTATAAAATGCCTCAAATGGGGCCATCTGAATACTAGCATGGAAACTGTTATTAGAAGAAAATTCTATAAGCGGCAAGTGATCATCCCAGCTACCCTTGAAATCCAATACACAAGCCCGTAACATATCTTCAAGCATCTGAATGGTCCGCTCTGCCTGCCCATCAATCTGTGGATGGAAAGCTGTGCTAAGATTTACCTGCGTACCCAAACTTTGCCGAAATTTCTTCCAAATGTTAGCTGTGAACTGGGCCCCTCGATCCGAGATAATAGACACTAGAGTGCCATGGACCCTGACTATTTCCTTGATATACAACTGAGCGTACTATTCTGCAGTATCGGTGGACTTGACTGGCATGAAGTGCGCCGACTTCGTGAGCCAATTCAGTATTACCCAAACTTAGTCGAACCTACGTGGAGTGCAAGATAACCCCACCACAAAGTCCATGTTGATCATCTCCCATTTCCGCATTGGTATTTCCATAAGCTGTGCCAACCCACCGGGTCTCTGATGCTCGGCCTTCACTTGCTGAAAATTAGGACACCTAGCCACAAAGTCCTCCACACCCCTCTTCATACCATTCCACCAATAAATCTCTTTGAGATCATGATACATCTTCGTAGAACCTGGGTGTACTAAATACCTGGAATTGTGAGCCTCTACCATTACCCTTTCCCGAAGATCATCCACATAACACATAGCCTCACTTGGCACCGAAAAACACCGTCATCATTGCCGCGTGAAAATGTTGCAGTCTTATGATTCAGAATATCCTCTCTCAACTGTACCACTGCTAGATCTCTGAATTGTTTTTCCTTGATTTCCGTTACAAGTGAAGATTCTGCTCCATTCTACACCACGACATCCCCTTCGTCTGAGGTCAAAAGACAGACCCCTAGACTAGCCAACTGATAAACCTCCCGAGCCCAAGGACTCTGACCTGCTTCCAAATGAGCCAAGCTACCCATGGATTTCCGACTAAGAGCGTCGTCTACCATATTCGCCTTCCCTGGATGGTACAAAATATTCATATCATAATCCTTGAGCAACTCTTACCACCTCCGCTGCCTTAAGTTCAACTCCTTTTGTTTGAATAAATACTGAAGACTCTTGTGGTCTGAGAACACGTCCACATGGGGGCCATAAAGATAATGCCGCAGGATTTTTAATGCAAACACAACCGCTGCGAGCTCCAAACCATGCGTCGGATAATTCTTCTCATGATTTTTGAGTTTCCTAGAAGCATACGCTATAACCTTCCCGCACTGCATCAACACACACCCCAAACCAACCCTTGAAGTATCAAAATAAACCACAAATCCCTCTGTACCCTCTGGCGAGGTTAACACCGGCGCCGTAGTCAATCTCAATTTCAATTCCTGAAAAATCTTTTCATAATCATCGGACCACTGGAACTTAATCGCCTTCTACATCAACTTAGTCAATGGGGAGGCGAGGGTAGATAATCCCTCCACAAACCTTCGATAATACCCAACCAAACCCAAGAAACTGTGAATCTATGTCGGTGTCATTGGCCTAGACCAATCCTTTACCGCTGCAATCTTTTGGGGATCAACTTGTATCCCTTCCCTGGAAACAACATGGCCCAAAAAGGCGACTGATTCTAGCCAAAATTCACATTTTGAAAACTTTGCATACAACTGGTCCTGATGAAGAGTCTACAGAACTGCCCTGAGGTGAGTAGCATGATCTTCCTGACTTCGCGAATAAACAAGGATGTTGTCAATGAAGACAATCACAAAGGAGTCAAGAAATGGTTTGGAAACCCGATTCATAAGATCCATAAATGAAGTTGGGGCATTGGTTAGCCCAAAAGACATTGACAGAAATTCAAAGTACACATATCGAGTCTTGAAGGCAGTCTTAGGAATATCCTGCTCCCTGATATTTAACTGGTGATACCCGGACCACAAATCAATCTTGGAGAAGGACCTAGCACCTTGCAACTGGTCGAACAAATCATCTATCCGAGGCAGTGTATATTTGTTTTTCATGGTGACCTTGTTGAGCTGCCGATAATCAATACACATCCAAAGAGATCCGTCTTTCTTTCTGACAAAAAGAACCAGTGTGCCCCAAGGAGACACACTTGGCCGAATGAAACCTTTTTCTAATAGATCTTTCAATTGTTCCTTTAACTCTCTCAATTCTTCTGGCGTCATTCGGTAAGGTGGAATAGATATTGGTTGCGTATCTAGTAATACATCAATCCCGAAATCGATCTCTCTATCTGGTGGAATTCCAGGAAGCTCGTCCGGAAATACTTCAAGAAATTCATTCACAACAGGCACAGATTCGGGAGCAGACACCTCTGAAGTGGTGTCCGTAACCCGGACCAAATTGTAGAGGCACCCTTTTCTGATCATCTTTGAGGCTTTAAGGTAGTAAATAAATCTACCTCTTGGCACAACATTATTCCCCTCCCACTCGATAACTGATTCATTAGGAAACTCAAGCTTCATAATCCTGGTTCAGCAGTCGTGTTTAGGAAAGAACGAATAGAGCCAATCCATCCCCGTAATTACATCAAAATCTACCATTTCTAACTCAATAATATCGGTCGTGGTATCCCGACAACGCACCGTGACAACAAAATCCCTATAGAGTAGCACGACCGTAATGGAATCACCAACCGAAGTCGACACAGAGAATGGCTCGTGAAGCTGTTCGGGTTTTATCCCAAAACTTGAAGCAATAAATGGAGTAACATATGACAAAGAAGACCCGGGATCAATAAGAGCATAAACATCATGTGACCGAAAAGTCAAAATACCTGTGATGACATCTGGGGAAGCCTCCGCACTCTAGCGACCACTCAAAGCTTAGAACCGACTGGGTCCCCCTCGACCCCATGCTCAACCGCTAACTGTACCGCGCCTTGCTGGAGCTGGAGGGCGTGCTGAAGATGTAGCAGCTGAAGAGCTGGATGGCTGAGCAGTACCCCTACCCGTGCCCTGACAGGGTGCGCGGCAGTCTCGCTTGATATGGCCTCTCTCTCCATATCTATAGCACACCGGTATATCCAAGTAACAAGGCTCAGAATGAGACCTCCCACACTTAGGGCATGGGACCCTCCGCTGCTGCTGGAACCTCCCGCCTGAACAACCCAACTGACGGAACCTTCTGCTATCTGAACCTGGTCCAAAGAGACCCCCTGCTGATAACTGTGCCCTGATGACGGGGCACTGGCTGAGGACTGAGCATATGACTGGGATGTCCCTGATGACCATTTCCCAAGGACTGATCTCCCTCCTCCAACTGAACTCCCAGGGTTGCCCGCTGACTGGGCCCTACTACTACTCTCCCTCCCCATTCTTATCTTCAACTTCCGAGCCTCTGTGGCCTGGGAGAATCTCACGATCTTCCCATAATTCATATCTGAATGCAAGGCAGCTATAGCAGCTTTATTAACAACCAAGGGACCAAGGCCCTGAACAAACCGCCGGACTCTGGCCTCCATAGTCGGCATCATATGGATGGCATATTTGGACAGGTGCACGAACTCCATGTGGTACTTCCACAAACTCATGTTGCCCTGCTTAAGGACCTCGAACTCCACAGCATGGGCTGCCATAGTCTTGGTAGGAAATAAATGATCCATGAAGGCATCAACAAACTCATCCCACTATGCCGGAGGTCTCCCCTCCCCACGGGACCCCTCCCACACCTCAAACCACAAATACGCTGCTCCCTTTAACCGATAGGAAGCCAACTCAACCCCCTCTGTCTCTGTAGCCTTCATAACGCGGATGGATCAGGAACATCAGCGGGAGGGACTGTAGCACCCTCCGCTGGAGCAGGAATAGGAATACACTGGCCTGGAGTGGAGGAGTCAGGCAAATTCAGGGTTGGGGAATCATTCTCACCCGCAGCATCAGATAAAGAATTCACGGCCACCCCTGGGGTGGCATTAGCCTCTGGGCCGAGTTGGGCTCTCTTCTTAGGTGCCATTTACTGAAAATTGGAACAATGCACGAGTTAGATAAAGATGTTTTCATCTTCCACTTCATTGCACGATACAGAGTAACAATGAAAGGGTATATTCCTAAATGTCCATGCAACCCTGTAATTATAGATGTGGTGGACAACACACCGATAAGAAGGGATCTACTAGACATGGCTCCGAGACATCCTA
Organism: Nicotiana paniculata; assembly: GCA_005239505.1. Classification (NCBI taxonomy): domain Eukaryota; kingdom Viridiplantae; phylum Streptophyta; class Magnoliopsida; order Solanales; family Solanaceae; genus Nicotiana; species Nicotiana paniculata. The sequence goes on along the minus strand of ML350144.1, from coordinate 73,360 downwards.
GGACACTTTTAAAAACCTTAGGCTTTGATATTAAGTTTGTCACGCCCCAAAATCGAGGGACGAGACCGGTGCCCAACCGGATGATCCCGGTCAAGCGGACCTGGATTGCCTTTCCTACCCAACGCATCACCCCATGTTTATATTATACAAATTTGTAAATGAATAGCAAATGGAATCAAAGTGTGAATTTACAACATAAGTTCATTTTCCTCTTTTAAGTTTCAACATTTGATAATCCCAAAATATACAAACTAAGCACAATATTTCCAACATGAGACCACGGTTACGAATAGTTACAACTACTACCCAACATATGTATGTACAACCCACACAGTGTCTACGGAGCCTCTAAGAATAGCAGGAGTTTACACAATACTTGCCGGTAACAAGGCTCTGACTATACCTTATAAGACATAAAATATACAAAAGAGGTTATATAGACTGCACACAGCCCCGAGCGGAAATGGGGCTCACCAGAACTGCTAGAGAGATGAAGAGGAGGCACCACTAACGGCGAACCGAGCTACCTGCTACAGAACCACCTACATCCATATAGAAGATGCAGCGCCCCCGGCAAAGGAGACGTTAGTACCATTGAATAGTACTAGCATGTATGAACAAAGTTTATTCCAAGTCGAATCACACAATACACAATTGGAAGACAGTCAGGGTAACCACACAAGTACCACATAGATATACATGAAACCACAAATGAAGATTTTACAGTTACTTGTTTCAATTGCTCATCTGTTGCGACGCGCAACCCGATCCCACCATACATTATCATCTCACCCGTATTACCTCTCCACCCTTATTATTTCGTGTTGCAGTGCGCAAACCGATCCCACAGTACAATCACAGTTCACCCTTATTACATCTCCACCCTTATTACTTCATGTTGCGGCGTGCAACCCGATCCTACCTGACAATTCTGTTATGGCATGCAACCCGATCCCACCTTCAATCACATTTCACAGCAACAACCACCAACAATTATATCACAAGGATCTTTATCATGAAGAACATAATTTCATATCAACCCATAACTATGTGAAATCAAGGCACAATGATCCTTGCCAATCAGTAATTCATACGTGGTGTTGCCACAATCATTTAACTCAATAAAGTCAGCCCATATTTACTTTCATCATTTTCTCCACAACCTTTAGAACTTTGATACGTTCAACAATGTAATTAATAGTAACATCAACCAACAATTCAATCACAAATATTCTCATCGTCAAGGATATTCATTCATAACAACCAAGTAACCACATTAAATCAAGGCCACATAAATCTTTATCAAACAGTGAGTCATATACGGTATGCCATCAACACATAGCTCAATTATCTATCCCCGTTTCTTTTCCATTATTTGCTACACAATATTTAGCACTTAGATACATTCAACAATTTATTTCATTATCATTTCTTTCGTTTTGCAGCACATCCTCTCATATCGATGTATTCAACATTTAACGTGCTTCGCATTTAATAGAATAAGCACAAAGAATCACTTTTTCGCAAGCTCATATAACATGGTAATCAACTAAAAAATTCAAAGAACGAAGTCTTACACCTCGACATAGCGAGGAAATCAATTTACATATGTTCAAGCAAGAATTTCATACAGGGTCCTTGGACACCAACAAGATGACTCTAAAAGGATTAAAGTTAGCCATACATACCTTGAATCGGAATTCCCCTTTAATTTTCTACCACAATTCACCGGACCGTCTAGAACCTTCAATATAGTTCACAATGTGACATAATTGAACTTAGAATTAGGAATAATGATCATATCTTGAACTCACAACACTAGGTGTTCCTTTAGATTAAATGGCCTCTTTTTAGTGAAAGATTACTCTAACCCATTTCCTTTTACTAGATTATGACTAGTTGGTTACATGCATGAAAGACTCCTACCCTCATCTTCATGAACTCACCTAACCATGTTTCATTTTAACAATAAACTAGAAATTAAGGTTGATGGGCTGGAAGCTTACCTTTTGTAGTGAAGAAAAAGGTATCCTACTTGATAAATTCAAGGCCTGATTAGTGATGGAGGAACAAATTGGATGAAGTTGGAACTCTCTCTCTCTCTAGAACTCACTATCTCCTCTCTCTAATTTATGAGAAAATGAGCTTAAAATTAAAGGGGAATGTGTTTTAATGCACTGGGGGTCGGGTATAAAATTAGAAATTTAACAGTCCCGAAGCAGAAATGCGATCGGTAATGCGATCGCATTCCTATTATGCGGTCCGCATTCCTATCGCATAAATGGCCCTCAAATGGGCCAAAAAGAAAAGTAGACTGCCTAGGTATGCGACCATTATGCGGTCCGCATACCTGTTATGCGATCGCATAGTGCGTCGCATAATTCTCTCCGCAAAATTCAAGGTGCAAGAATGCGACAACTATGCGGCCCGCATTTGTGAAATGAGATCGCCTTCTAGGCTTCATAGCTATCCTCAGAATGGACAGCAAGCTGTCCATGTATGCAACCACTATGCGGTCCGCATACCTGATATGCGATCGCATAGTGGACCACAAACCTGTGCAAATCTGGAAAATTAAATCTTTTAAGTGCCGGGGTACTTTTTACTCAAAAAGGGTCTGTTTTAAGAATTTTTACAGTTATAACAACACGGGGACCTATTTGGGCATTATTTTTAGCCATAAATTTTACGGGTCTTTACAACGAGGTACCCAATTAGTGAAGATTATCAATGTTTACAATTGAGGCAGAGAAATATAAGCATTTTGAGTTATCTTCAAGCAGAAATTTCGGCAGAGTTTCCTTTGTAACTAGGCCTATCCACCTACTAGAGAACCACCAAAACCATCCTAACAACACATCCACAACTCAACAAAGCACAACAATGTATATGTCAATAACACTAATCTCAGCATTACAAGCACTACACTATCATAATGATACCTGGACACGGACTGCACATTTTTAAATTATAATGCCTAGAAGGTGCCTTTCAAATCCAAACCAATTGCTATATGATCAAGCGAAGTATTTTCTTTCCACAACACTCTTGGCCTTCAAGGTGGCCTCTTAGACTTACAGACTTCGCCATAACACATTCACAGAAACAATCTCAACTCCCAAACTTATCTATCAAGGATGACAAATAGATACCTCGCATAAGCTAACTATCCATTAACTTCACCTTCAATAATTTCCACCAGAATGATGCACAAAGGATTTAAAACTACCTTCTTAGACATAGAGACATATGACAACCCAGAATACATGGAAAACAACGATGGGGAAATATCATACTCATAGTGCAGCCTAATGTGAAATATACTTATGTTACTTTCATTATCAATTCATGTAACATATTCAGGTAGAAAATATTGATAATATTCCGCTCACCCTCATCAACTCTAAATCTCTACGCGAACACCCACACTAAATCGTTGATGACCTTCAACAATCACTCTAAGTAGGGGTGGGCATTCAGTATTTTAGTTCGGTATTTAATAATTTCAGTAGGGTATTTTGGTATTCGGTTTATCAATTGTGTATACCAAATACCGTACCTAAATATTTCTGTATGGTTCGGTATTTATTATTTTGTTTCGATACAATTAGTTTCAGCGCTTATTTGATCCAAGATAGCAGAACATTTGGAGACATGCACATTTTAAACTATTCCAGTTAAACCTTCTCATGGAATAGATGCATCATATCCGCAATAGTCACCAATTCAAGCACACTTCATTAACTACTGAAAAGAATGAAACAATCCCTTACCCATTAACCCTTCTTTAGTCAACAAAATAAATTTACATCCAAAAGGAACTGCAGATTACATCAAGAACATTACATTTTTAGAATCCTACTTTTAAAACATATTGCTGTAGGAACTAGGAAGTGTAATAACATCACTGGACACTGTAATAACATGACTGGATAGTGTATTTGCCATATTTCCTTCCAATCCAGTTTATTGTACTCAAAACACAATATCAAGCTTCATTACGGTCGACGGAGCACACAATTACTTGTTTCCATGAATTAAGAGGATAACATGGCACACACAAATACCCAAATTTGTCTGACCTAAATTCTTAAAAATTCAATTTTCCTTAAACACAAGAATTTATAGCCACGCAGCTTTAGAGTGACCACACAGAAATTAAAGTTTAAAACTTAAAAATAAAGACCGTATTTATAAAATATAAAAAGAAACCTAAAACAATCACAAAATAAGGATCATAGAAAATTCATATGAACCTGGCCGGGGCGTTAAGCTTCGAAATAATCCAATACAATGATTAAGTGAGGAGTGAGGAGTGAGGAGAGAGGAGTCAGAACTCGGAATCACCAACAGCACGGCAACGCGAGACGCCCAGATCGAAGACAGAAATGGTGACTCTATGAGACTATGACTGCCTGACTGAAAAACTGAAGTGAAGATGAGAGATTGAAAGTGTGGTTGCGTGGGTGAAGACTGAAGAACTGAAGATGAGAGCTCACCTAATTTGCTAATTGGTAATTGCTATTGCTAAAAATTAAAATGGCCTAATCTAAGACTAAGAGTAGTAGAGTACTGGGCTTTGGCAGTTGGGCAATTGGGCTTGGGGGCGGCGGGAATGGGAATTAAATTTGGGCTTTGGGGCGTCGGTTGGGGCTGGGCACTGAGTGGGTAGTTATAGGTAGGGTCCAAAAAAAAGTCCATAAGATTTCGGTATTTCGGTATACTGAAATTTTAAAATTATAATACCGAGAACCGAACCAAAATACCAAAAATGTAATACCGAATTAGACCGAAATACCAAAAAAAACGAAACTGAAATACCGAATTAATTTAGTTCGGTTCGGAATTCGGTTTTTTGGATTTTATGCCCACCCCTAACTCTAACATGTGTTGTCATAAATTGACCATAAAATTACTTATCGAATATATGTGATCACATGGTGATGCTCCCTCTTTGACATGTTCGAACCTTCAATCCTCAATAGGTTTAATATGATGAGGAACAACGGCATTCAAGATTGGGATGGAATTATTCATGAGTCCGTTGATGTGCTGAGCAGAGTATTTCATGAGGTCATATGCTAAGGAACACAAAGATCACTACTAGCGATGCTGACATGGTTAATCATTGTGACAATATCAATTATTAGAAAAGTGAGATACAGAGGTAACTAGTACGCATTGATAATGTGGGAACCATGTACGTGATCCTAAGATCTAAAAGAAGTGGGTCTTTCTATAAATGAGATACTGGGAGGCATGATCGGGAGTATGAATATATTAGCATCAGTTATTCTTGGGAGGTGACAAGTTATGCAAGGGATAGTAATAATTATTCCTTTCCATATATGCCTTTCCCAACAATAGTAAGCTCTAAGGAGAAATGGTCAAGTATATTACACCGGTTTCCTCCTTGAGTGTAAGGAAAATCAGTTTAGCTCAAAATGGGAAGGACAGGTTTGCGACCATTTTGCGGTCGCATAACAACTTTTGCGATCGCATAATGGTCGCAGAATTACATTATGCCAGCCTTTGGTAATTTGATCATAAATTTGTGTAAGAATGTCCAAATGACGAACGGTTTGAAGCGTTGGAAACTAGACTCGAAGATATTTCATTTGATAGGTTTCTAATCACATAATACTTTATATATATTTAGATATACTCGTCCAAAGTGTGGACTTGTGCGTACTCATTTGAAATTTTAGCGTATTATGTAATTTCCAACTTGACTTAGACTTAGGCCTCTCCTTAGACCCCACATTACTTATTATATGACTTATACACTTATTATCATATCCAACTGATATTTATCATATTAATAATCCTCGTTTGCACACGAAATAAAATAACTAGATTACCTTGGCACCACAAAATCTTAAATTACTTAGCAAAATTTTCCGGGTCCTTACATTCTCCCCCGCTTAGGATCATTCGTCCTCGAATGAGAAGTAGAGTCAGCCCTAAACACTTAACATAATATATCTCTTTTCTCACATACCTCAATTCCCTAAACATTGACTAACTCCCAAAATTTTCAGAAATTTTGGCAGAGTCTCCTTTGCAACTGGGCATATCCACTTACCGGAGAAAGACCAAAACTATCCTAACCACACATTCGCAACCAGAAAAATAACCACAATATATATATCAATAACACTAATCTTAGCATTACATTATCATCATGATATCTGGACATTTGACATGAACTACACATTTTTAAAGCATAACACCTAGGAGGTACCATTCAAATCAAAACCAATTTCTATACAATCAAGTGAAAATATTTTCTTTCCACAACACTCTCGGCCTCAAGGTGACCTTTTCGACTTACAGACTTCCCCATGACACATTCATGGAAACAATCTCAACTCATAGACTTATCTAACAATGATGACAAATAGATTCCCCTCATAAGCGAATTATCCATTAACTTCACCTTCCTTAGTTTTCGCGGGGATTGTACACAAAGTATCTCCAACTATCTTCCTAGAAATATACACATGAAAACACAGGGTACACGGAGGACAATAATAGGGGAAACATCATACTCATAGTTCGGCCTACTTCTTTCAAGATTCCACAAATCCCAAAGTGCATTACACCTACTTTACCTTTATTAGTAATTCACATAGTATCTTCATGGAGAAAATCTTGAGAACAACTTGCTCACTTTCTTTAACTCTAAATATCTACACTGGACATCCAAATTAAACCCTTGACGACCTTCAACCATTGTTCTATGATGGGATAGAATGAATATGACTATAGAGTTCCTACCCAATATGATTGATCATGGAATGATGCTTCCTTTTTGACATGCTTGAATGTACACCCTCGATATATTACTATAAGAAGGAACAATGAGGTCCAAGATTGGACCGGAATTATTTGAGAATTCACCAATGTGCTGAGCAAAGTATTTCATGAGGTTATATATCCTAAGCGACATGAAGCTTACTACTGATAATGCTAACAAGATTAATCATTGTGATGACATCATTGATTTGACAAATGAGGCATAGAGTTAACTAGTACATTGTCAATAGGAATCATTAAGGAGGAATATTCATGTATGTGACCCCAGTTGTCTCGCGGAGTGTAGGGAAAATCAGTTTATCAAAAAAGAGAATACATCGACACCTTGAATGTGATATGGGTTTCAAAATACATGAAGTTGAATTACAATCCTAACATTAACTAACACAAGTAATCTATGCCACAAGCCCATGAGGATGAAAAAGAAGTTGAACACTTATGAGATTATCATAATTCAAACAGCTTATCCCTTCCCGATAATTGATCCTATATGAGAGAACTAAAGATACGATGACTTGTCTTTCAAATCAATATGATCATGATATGTGCCAAAACTTGAAACATTTAAATCTGAACCCTTCCACGAGTGAAACCACATAGCCAGGACATCTAAATGTTGGGATGAAATCATGTATTAGTGAGAGAGAAGGAACACTTTCCTATGAGATTGACATGTTTTTGCTATAATAATTCTCGTGTTGCAATACCAGGCCATTTCACGGGCAACTACGATACTAGGAACAAAGTGAGATACTTACTATGAAATGATCTAAGTGGGAACGAGATTCATACTACAATGGGAAAGGAGAAAATCTCCCTATGACGGATTTGTGAAAACCTCATATTTATTATAAACTTTATACGGACAAAGGATCTCTCCAATTGACATGCACATATCTGATAGGAGCTGAGATATGCTCTTATGCTATCAGGCAGAGAAAAGGTTTCATGATGATACTCGCAAAAGAGAAAAGTGATTGTTCAAGCCATAGAAGCCATATACACTAGGGAGAAATGAGTGACTCAATAAGGATCACCACACTGGGCTTCTTTACATTGAATTTGAAACCACATAGGTAAACATTACGACGGTGAATGCCTAGTCACAAGTTAGCAGATGTTATCCATTTAATTAAAAAGGTTCTGTGAGAAATTAATCAGGTTTAGTACCTTGTTGAGAATTTAGGAAAGCAAGTGGTAAGTATTAATCCTAGAGTTATAACTCAATTCAAGGACAAAATAATAGAACTCAATTCCTCAAGAGGCCGTAAATAAGAGAATTGTGATCAAGAGGCTTCACGAATAATACATCTCATTCAAACAGTCGATACATGTAATGTTTTGTGATGCAATGTTTTGGTTAAGACCATGTTTATGAGAAATCTTCAATATGAATGTACATATACAACAAGTAAAATTTTATGTTGTTCATAATGATGTACTAAGGAGTGACTTACTTGGTGATTTTAGGTTGACGGGGAAATAACTTACTTGATGCCCCTCAACTCCACAACCATTATGTATTTCAAGAGTCATTTAACACGTCCTTAAGTGGCATTTCCTACACGTCAAACATTCCGGCTTATTGGTACAAACAACCCTCTTTCATTTCTTAGAGGCTCTTACCACATGATCTGGTGGCACGATAACATTAATAGGGACAAGAACACTTCCCTTAGAAATTGGTTCTTTCATTCCCTCGCAGACAGAACCCGTGGTTTACGCATATGGAAAACGAGACATGACGAGGAAATTGGCTCCCTATCTTGAGCTCTACCGCATGATATAGAATAGCCTCCAACTTATAGATGTGGTCGACAACACACCGATAAGAAGGACTCTACTAGACACAGCTCCGAGGTATCCTAGAACACTTTAAAACCTTAGGCTCTGATAACAAGTTTTTCACGCCCCAAAAATCGAGGAGCGCGAACGGCGCTCAACCGAGTAAACCCGATTGAGCAAGCCTGTTAGGTTTCATTCTACCCAAACTAATTCATGAATAAAGAGGAGACCAACTCCATTAATCACACTCTGTAAATATTTCATTTTGTTTCCATTAGCAATTTCAACCATAATATCGAAAATATTCCAATTTTTATAGATATGAAGAAAACCATATTTTCCAAATACCAATATTTCTAGTTTAATTCCCAATATCAAGCACCACCCACAACCTATATACGAAGCCTCTAAGTACAATTGAAGAGTAATATGGAAATGCCGGCAACAAGGCTCCGGCTATACCTCAAAATACAAGGTACACGATAACCAAATGACACAGGACCCCGCAATGAAGTGGAGATCACCACATTATCTGAAATGAGTGTAGCGCTATCAGTGATCATTGCCGCCTACCGTGGAACCACCTGCATCCATTAAAGATTCAGCGCCCCCGGCAAAAGGGACGTTAGTACTGTCGAATAGTACTAGTATGTAAAGCTAAAAGTCCTATTTCAAGATAGAATGTCCATATAGGCAAAGAACACACATAGAAAATAGCAAGTCACAATCAACAGTATCCAAATAACCAATTGAAACATAACGGATTTCAAAGTATGAAAATAGTTAGTATATATATATATATATAAGGGGTTGGGAGATTATTAGCACTGAATATTCCACCGTCTTTGTTAGCACGGAGTCCGATCACACTGATCGGCTCGGCCATCTCCCCACGGATAATGTGGTTTGACATATGATGCGAAAGAAAGTTGTTACAAGAATAGTACCACCATGTGCGCAACATGGAGTCTGATCTCCAACCGATCAGCTAGGCCGCCTTCCCACATATGTCGTGTGTGTTGGCTTTTTCTTTTCCAATTCATAGATACCAGTTTCATCCCAATTTAGGGGAATAATCACAATTTCACCAATATTTCAATTTCATCCCAAATCACAATCCAGCCCTACACCAGCACGTGTAGTTTCGGGTGTGGGCCTTATGACCCACCCTTCCTCGGTTTTGCTAATTATGCAAAAACAAGTTTTAGTTCAGTTTGCACACAAAGGTAACACATATATAGAAATGTATTCATCTCAGAATCTTTCACATTGTACAGATCGTTATTAGCATTTTCAACCTCTCACAATATCAATATTTCCTTGGCTCCTTGGGCCTTTCCCAAGTTTCATTATTCATGGCACGGAGGCCGCATTTTATTTATATTCCATACTTTCACTTCATTTAATTTCAAGGATCACCAACAAATACCAACACATAGAACATTCCAGAAGTCATATACCTCAAGTGCATTAGTAATGGAACTTTTAATACAAGGGTTCTTCCCAAAGAAAGGAGATATACCAACCAACAATAGGAACACACATAAAAGTCATAAACAAGCATTACACCAATTGTCCTTGAATTACTCATCTTCAATCACGACAATGTACAATTTCAACACCGGAGTATGTAAGAATTCGGATCATATTGGATGTATTTATAATGCAAGGCATTGTCAAAAACAGTCACTTGTGGGCATAAATTGAGTACAAAAGCCTTTAGGCCATTCTATTTTTGAAGTCGTTTAGTAAGTCGAAGCTCATTTCATAATTTGTTTCATATTTTCTTATTTTGTAGGCATCACTAGGTACAATTTTAACTTAAGTTCTTGGAACGTTATCCATACTCATTTTCCTCAATTCACTTAATTCATTTTCAAACATCTTTATAGATTATCAACAATGAGACATACTCAATCAAGACATTAGGTACATATAGGAGCAATTAGGAGTATTAAGCTTATCTAGTTTTCCTAACCCAATTGGTATACTAATTTTCATTTACACAAAGAAGTCAATGCCATACCAACTTAATAAACAAACCATACTTTAAACATCTAACTTTTCATATAAAGCTCATTCGGAATAATCCAGTTTATATGTTTATAGGAGATAACCCGGAATATAGAAATTAGGAATTTTGAGCCGACCATACTTAAAATTTACGGGAACATTATGGGATTCAATTCCAAGAGAGAAAGTTTAGCCAACATACGTTGTTTGAGCTTTCCTTAAGTTACTACAATGCACCAACACCTCTAGCAATGATAATCTATGGGAAGATTGTTACGCCCCGCAGTATTACGTCGATGTTATGCTCTGCAGTAATATATTAAGATGATGTTACCCTCTACACTATTATATTACGATTATGTTATGTCTTGCAGTATTATATTACGATTATGTTACACTTCACAGTATTAAATTAGGACGATGTTTCACCTTATAGTATTGTACGTTGAATTTGTCATAAGGTGATTGACATCAGTCCAAGTAAAACATTATTTGGAGATTATAAGGATTATGCTATTTCACAAGTGATGAATAAATTCGTGAAGGTGAAAGGCGAAGCAAGTCAAAGAAAATGAATTTTCATCCATGTTTGGCATGTGGGGGTAAAATACGGGTCGAGCGTTAATACCCGATATTTACGGACTAGTACCATACAAGGTATCATGTGACCATGATAGTGGGATATATAAAGTGTATTGATAATAAGTAGAATTTTAAGCAATTTGAGATAATTCTTAATTATGTGGGTAATTGGTTAATTACTGGGTAACGGAACATTACCTAATTAACTAATAAGTGGATAAAAAGTAATAAATTTCACCCTCCAAAAAATGTGGCAGTTGGCTACACTATAAATAAATGACTAGGATTCACTTCTTATTAGGTGACATATAGTCACACCTTTACTATATTTTCCAAGACTTTTCATTACCAAGGAGATTTTAATTAGAAAGTGGGGAAAGAAACGTTATCATTCTGATAACTCTCCAAAAGTCATTCTAAAAGACATATCAATCTGAAGCAAACTCATTTCTAATATTCCTAACACCAAAGAGAAAAAATGTTTAGAAATTCTTCTTAACCAACGATTCCAAAAAAATTAGCAAGGTATAATTTTGCGGTGCTAAGGGAGTACGGTGTAACCTTTTTCAAGAACATCATATGGATATTTTCCTACTCCGGGTATATTAAGGCTATCCCTTATTTCTTTTGGCATGCTCTATATGTCACAAACGAAACGAGTAAATGCACAATTTCCATAAATGACTCTATTCATAGAAATACTAGGGGTGTCTATATTCTTGATTCCCCATGTGTCACGACCCCAAATCCTAAACCGGTTGTGATGGCGCCTGTCATGGAACTAGGATAGCCAACAATCACATACTGACATGATATTTTCATAATTTCTAAAACTGTTCTTATATTTCACAAAATTCTTCCGCTTAAGAATTTCGCAGCAACAAAATGAATAAAACAGTTTATACACTACCCCAAAACCTAGAGTCAACTGTCATGAGCATCTATGAGTAGTACAAAATAAACCTACTGTCATAATACATCAAGAATCGGAACGAGGAACTAAATACAAAACAAGAAATGGGAAAAAAGATGTTGTGGACGCCGAACAGCTACCTAGAAGTCCCAATTCCGGCTCCGCAAGAGGGAAGAAAACTAGCGCTCGGTACCAGCAAATGTATCTACACACAAGGGTGCAGGGAGTAATGTGAGTACGCCAACTCAGTAGTAATGAAAATAAATCAAGTCTAAGCAGTAAGAAACACATAGGATCAAATCATTAATTTACAATAAGTACAGCCTTTCTTTCCAACAGTGTATACATTAAATCAACACGCCTTAAAAGCCAACTTCAGTAAAATCCTTTGAAAAGTGTGATTTCCAACAATTTCAGAAAAATACCCAAAGAGTTTAGTGTAAAATGAAATAAATCATAAATAGCCCTTCGGGCCAAAATATGCATCATAAATCGCCCCTCGAGCAAATCATCACTCAGAATCAGTCACTCAGCATGCCTCACAATCACTCAGTATCAGCCCCTCGAGCAACCTCATTGTCACTCATGCCTCCAAATCACTCGTCACTTGACACTCGACACTCGGCACTCGCACTCCGTAGGTACCTGCGCTCACTAGGGGTGTGTACAGACTCCAGAGGGGCTCTTACAGACCAAGCGCTAGTATCAAGACACTTCATGGCATATTTTATCCTCACAGTCAGGCCCTCAGCCTCACTCAGTTAAAAATTCTCAAAAAGCCCCTCGGGCTATCAGTAAAACGGGGTACTCGACCCAAAAACGTCATTTTATATCTCAAAATAGTGTAAATAAGGCTGAGTTTCGAAATCAGTTAAACATAATATGACTGAGCGTAAATCATAAGTCAACACAGTGAGGAAATAACAGTAACAGCCTCGAAGGGGTCTAAACAAGTCGGCACAAGGCGCCAAACATGGCATACAGCCCAAATATAGCAATAGTCTTAAAACACGATTTAACATATGATTTAAAAGTAAATACACAGCTCAATAATTGTCGCGGAAAGGACCAAGTCCAAATCCAAAATCAGCGCACACCACACACTCGTCACCCGGCATGTGCGCCACTCCAAAAACAGTGAGAAAGTACGAAGTTTGGGGTTTCGTACACTCAGGACAAGATTATAGTCATTACATACCTCAAACCGGCCCAAATATTAATTCACGATGCTCTTGCCTCTCGAATAGGCTCCCGATTACTCCGAATCTAACCAAAACCAGATTATATCATCAATATACTCTAAAGGAACAAGGCCCAATCGAAAACTACCAATTTTAACAAAAAATCCCGAAATTGGCCAAACCCGACCCCGGGCCCACGTCTCAGAATTCTATAAAAATTGCATCACAATAATCCTCATCCTTTCCCGAGTCTATACATATAATAATCATCGAAATCCGACTACAATAGCCCCTTCAATTCCTCAATTCTTAAGTCTCACTTTCCCAAGCCCTAAACCCCCAATTTATGCCATTAAATTCCGCTAATTCCAAGCCTAATCCATCAAATATCAACATAGAATTGAGTTTTTTGTCCAAGAAACTTACCTCCACAGAAACCCTCGAAATCCCTCTTGAATTTTCTCCCAAAATGCCTCAGCCCGCATGAAAATGTGATGAAAGTGCCAAAAATTCGCGAAGGCAGTTATTTATACTTCCTGCCCAGTGAAACCGCATCTACGGCCTTCTCTCCTCACCATCGGACCCCCACCTGCGGTCTCGGGTGCGCACCTGCGAAATCCTCTTAAGGCCCATTCCTCGCACCTGCGGGGAATCACCCGCACCTGCGGCTTCGCATGTGTGGTTCAAGTCTCGCACCTGCGACTTTCCTTCAGCCCGACCAAATTTTGAACTTGCGCTCCACCTACCGCATCTGCGAACTCGTAGGTGCGGCCCAAACCTCCGCTCCTGCGGTTCCATCCCAGCTCCCCCAATCTCGCACCTGCGCACGCTTGCGCGCACCTGCTACTATCCTTCTGCATGTGCGGCCACACCAGAAGCCTAGCACCAGCAGCTTCTTCAGCTGCATTTTTCAAACTTTAATCCTTTTGATGGCCATCGGGAATCATCCCGAGCCCCTCCTGACCCCAACCAAAAACACAAACAAGTCCCATAGCCTTATTCAAACTTGGTCGATCCTTCGAAACACCCAAAACAACGCTAAAACACCAAGATCACATCGGATTCAAGCCTATGAACTTTGAGATTTTTAAATTTCGCCAATGATGCCGAAACCAACCAAAACACGTCTGAATGACCTGAAAATTTGCACACACATCAAAACTGACACTACAAACTTGCTCCAACTTTTGAAATTCAATTCTGACTAATTCCACTGCCGACCAGAAATTGTCAAAAACTCAATTTCACCAATTCAAGCCTAATTCTAAACCGGACATCAAAATCACATTCCGAACACACTCCTATGTCCCAGATCACCTAAAGAAGCTATCCGAGCCATAAAATCTACATTCCGAGGTTGTTTACCAATAAGTCAACTCCCAGTTGACTTTTCCAACTATTAAGCCAATTTAAGAGACTAAGTGTCTCAGTTCTCACCACGACCACTCCGAACCCGAACCAACCGACCCAACACAACATAAATAGGCTAAGGAACATATGATAAACCTTAGATAGGGAAAACAGGGCTGAAATTCTCGGAACGACCGGTCGGGTCTTTACATCCTCCCCCTCTTAAACAAACGTTCATCCTCGAACGGGTCTAGAAACATACCTGGAGTCTCAAAGAAGTGAGGATATCGTCTCCGCATCTCCCGCTCGGTCTCCCAGTTGGCATCCTCCACCGGTTGTCCTCTCCACTGAACCGTCACTGAAGTTATATCCTTAGACCTCAGCTTTCTGACCTAACGACCCAAAATAGCCACTGGCCCTACCTCATATGACATATCACCCTCGATCTGAACTGTGTTGAAGTCGAAAACATGAGACGGGTCACCAACATACTTCCGGAGCATCAAAACATGGAACACCGGATGAATACTCGATAAGCTGGGTGGCATGGAAAGTCTATAAGCCACCTCTCAAATCCTCTGAAGCACCTCAAATGGCCCAAAGAACCGAGGACTTAGCTTTCCCTTCTTCCCGAACCTCATAAAACCCTTCATGGGTGACAGGTTCAGCAGCACCTTCCCCCCAACCATTAAAGACACATTTCAGACATTCCGGTTCGCGTAACTCTTTTTCCCAGACTGCGTCGTGCGAAGCCGCTCCTAAATCAACTTCACCTTACCCAACGCATTATGAACCAAGTCTATTCCCAATAGCCTAGCCTCACCCGGCTCAAACCAACCAACCGAAGATCTACACCTCCTACCATATAAATCCTCATACGGAACCATCTGGATACTTGACTGATAACTATTATTATATGCAGACTCCGTGAGCGGCAGAGATTGGTCCCATGAACCCCCAAAATCAATGACACGCGCACGCAACATGTCCTCCAGAATCTGAATAGTACACTCTGAATGCCCTTCGGTCTGAGGATGAAACGATGTGCTCAACTCAACCTAAGTACCTAATTCTCTCTGCACGGCCCTCCAAAAATGAGATGTGAACTGAGTACCTTTGTCAGAAATGATAGAAACTTGAACCCCATGCAATCGGACAATCTCCTTGATATAAATCTCGGCTAACCGCTCCAAAGAATAAGTAGTACTAACAGGAATGAAGTGCACGGACTTGGTCAACCGATCCACAATAACCCATATGGCATCAAAACTCCTCGAAGTCCGTGGAAGCCCAACTACAAAGTCCATGGTGATTAGCTCCCACTTCCACTTCGGAATATCTAACCTCTGATGCAATCCACCCGCTCTTTGGTGCTCATACTTAACCTGCTAACAGTTGAGACACCGAGCCACGAACTCAACAATATCCCTCTTCATCTGCCTCCATCAATAATGATGTCTCAGATCCTAATACATCTTCGCGGCACCCGGATGGATGGAATACCACGAACTATGGGCCTCTTCCAGAATCAACTCTCGGAGCCCATCCACATTGGTCACGCAAATCCGGGCATGCATCCTCATGACCCCATCATCACCAATAACCACATCCCTGGCATCACCTCGATGGACTCTGTCCTGGAGAACGAGAAAGTGTGGATCATCATACTAGCATGCTCTGATCTGATCATAAAGAGAAGACCTGGAGGCTACACAAGCCAATACTCGTGGGGGATCTGATAGATCCAATCTCACCAACTGACCCACTAAATCTTGAACATCAAGTGCTAAAGGTCGCTCTGCCGCTAGTAGGTAGACTAGACTCCCCAAAATCTCTGCTCTGCGACTCAGGGCGTCGGCCACTACCTTGGCCTTCCCCGGGTGATAAAGAATAGTGAGTCATAATCCTTTAGAAGCTCCAACCACCTCCTCTGACGCAAATTCAGATCCTTTTGCTTAAACAAATGCTGCAAACTACGGTGATCAGTGAAAATCTCACAATGCACTCCATACAAATAATGGCGCCAAATCTTCAAGGCGTGGACAATGGCTACTAGCTCAAGATCATGCACTGGATAGTTCTTCTCGTGCACCTTCAACTGTCTGGACGCGTAGGCAATCACCCTACCGTCCTGCATCAAAACTTTTCCAAGGCCAACTCTCGAGGCATCACAGTAAATTGTATAAGAACCTGAAACTGTAGGCAAAACCAGCATCGGAGCTGTAGTCAAAGCTGACTTGAGCTTCTGAAATCTCTCCTCACACTCCTCAGTCTACCTGAACTGAGCACCCTTCTGGGTTAGTCTGGTCATAGGTGCTGCAATATATGAGAATCCCTCTACAAAAATGGCGATAGTACCCTGCCAAACCAAGGAAACTGCGAATCTCGGTAGCTGATGACGGTCTAAGCCAGCTCTGTACCGACTCTATCTTCTTCAGGTCAACCTGAATACCATCACTGGACACCAGGTGCCCCAAGAAAGCTACTAAATCAAGCCAGAACTTAGACTTCAAAAATTTTGCATACGAAATCTTCTCCCTCAAAGTCTGAAGCACAACTCTCAAATACTGCTCATGATCTTCTCGAGATCGGGAATACACCAAAATGTCATCAATAAATACGATGACAAAGGAGTTAAGATAAGGCTAGAGCACACTGTGCATCAAGTGCATAAAGGCCGCCTGGGAATTGTTCATCCCGAATGACACAACCAGAAACTCATAATGACCATATCTAGTCCTAAAGGCAGTCTTCGGGATGTCAGGCCCCCGAATCTTCAACTGATGATAGCCAGAATGCAAGTCAATCTTGGATCATACCCTGGCACCCTGCAACTGATCGAACAAGTCATCTATACGAGGCAAGGGATATCGGTTATTCACCATAACCCTGTTAAGCTACGGATAATCAATACACATGCGCATGGAACCATCCTTCTTCTTCACAAACAACACCGGGGCACCCCAAGATGACACACTAGGCTAAATGAACCCCTTATCTAGGAGTTCCTGAAGTTGCTCCTTTAATTCCTTCAGCTTCGATGGTGACATACGATAAGGTGAAATAGAAATAGGCTGAGTGTCTGGCATGGACCACAGGAGCCGAATCAATAGTGGGAGTCTCACCACTGACATCCCTCACAAAAGCCAAATACGATAAAACACCCCTTTTCAACCATACGTTGAGCCTTCAGGTAAGAAATTACCCTGCTAGGCACATACTCAGACGAACCTCTCCACTCAACCCTCGGAAATCCTGGCATGGCTAAGGTCACGGTCTTAGCATGACACGTAGATAGCTAATCCATGCCCAATATCACATTAAAATCCACCATGCTGAGTAGCAACAGGACCACTCAGTTCTCCAGACCCCCAATAGATATCATACACAACCGATGCGCACGGTCCACAACAATAGTATCACCCACCGGAGTCGACACATGAACCGATGCAATTAGAGATTCACGGGGCATATCCAGATAATGGGAAAATATGAAGAAACATAGGAATACGTAGAACCAGGGTCAAATAAAGCCAAAGCATCTCGGCGATAGACTGAGACAATACATATGATCACTGCATCGGAGGCCATAGCATTTGGCCTGGCTAGAATTGCATAGATACGATCCTGGCCTCCACTGCACGACCTCCCCCTCTAGGGCGGCCCCTAGCGGTCTGACCCCCACCCCTAGCTACCTGGGCGGGTGGTGAAGTAACTGGAGCTGAAGTTGAAGGTTGTCCCCTCTGTTAAGAAGAACCACCAAAACGACGGGGACACTGTCTCCACATGTTCCCAAACTCTCCGCACTTGAAACAACTCCCCGGAGCTGGAGATGGGGACTGAGAGAAACCCCTGGCACCAGAATGGACACTAGAAGAATCATGCATAGAGGAACCTTGAACTGGTGGTGCTCGAGATGCACTCTGAGATGGAAGGGCACCGAATGAAGAACGGCCCGACTGAGAACTGTAGGGACCATGCCCCGAAGATGCACCAGTATAGGCTGGGCGGACTGGCTGAGGAGGCTTGAAGAAACGACCTCTACCATGATGAAACTGCCCTCTGGGAGGAGCACCACTATAACTACCTGATCCACAGGCCTTTTGTCCTCCCTCTCCTCCCGCTCCTGGCGGCGAAACGACTCAATATCTCGAGAAATATTAACAACCAGCTCGAAGGTAGCACCTGATACCCTCTCCCTAGTTATCAAAAGTTGGAGCTGATAAGTGAGGCCATCCACGAACGTCCTAATCATCTCCCTATCAGTAGGGACCAACTCGGTGGCATGACGAGCCAACTATAAAAATCGCATCTCATACTGCGTCACTAATAGCTCCCCCTGACGCAGCTGCTCAAACTGCCTGCACTGCTCCTCCCTATGAGACTGGGGAACATACTTCTCCAAGAAGATAGTGGAGAACTGTTGCCAGGTTAGGGCAGCTGCACCAACAGGCCTACGCCTCTCGAAGGACTCCCACCAAGTAATAGCAGACCCATAAAGCTGAAAGGTAACAAACGAGACCCCATTGGTCTCCAAAATCCCAGCAGTACGAAGCATCATCTAACACTTGTCTAGAAAACCCTAGGCATCCTCACCCTCAGCACCACTGAATGTCGAAGGCTGAAGCCTACTAAATCTCTCCAGCCTACGCTACTCATCATCTGGCATAGCTGGAATCACGAAGTCCTGAACTGGAGCAATCGGCTGGGCTTGAACTGCCCTCGGTGTCTGAAGGCCCTGAGTAACCTGCTCAGGTGTCCGGGCAGCTGGAGTCTGAGTGCCTCTCCCGGTCTGAGAAGTAGCAGCAGTAGTAGATGCAGCAACTGCCTGGGCAAGGCTAGTACATACTGTCAAGATCTGAGTCAGGGTCTCTTGAAGACCCGGAATAACAATGGGATGGCCGGTGCATGAGCCTGTCCCGCTGGAATATCTACGAAGGGAACCTGATCCTGAATGGTAGGTGGACTCTCTGTTACTGCCCCAGCTACTGCACAAGATGGTCCCCTACCTCGACCGCGGCCTCAACCTCTCACTGATCTAGCTGGTGTCTGGTCACCCTGATCGGTAGCGCGTGTCCTCACCATCTGTGAGAGAATGAAACAACAGAAGTTTAGATTTCCAGAATCAACAAAATGGCACAACAGAATTCAAGAAAAAATGAGATTTTCCTAAGGGTTCTGCAGCCTCTTGAAGATAAGTAGACGTCTCCATACCAATATGCAAGACTCAACTAAACCTGCTCATGACCAGTAAGTCGTACATAACCTAGGCTCTGATACCAACTTGTCACGGCCCAAAATCATAAACCGACCGTTGTAACGACCTGACCGGTCATGTTGCATTATCGGACCCTGTTCCATTAAATGAAACTTCCCATAGCGGCTTATTGTGATTTATGACTTGCGGGGACGGGTGGTTCGGGATTCGTAAGTGTTTAGAGTGATATAGGAACACTTGGTTCCTTAAGGTTGGCCTTTAAGGCCAAGTTTGACTTCGGTCAACATTTTTAGTAAACGACCTCGGAATCAAGTTCTGATGGTTCCGATAGCTTCAAATGATGATTTCATACTTGGGCATATGTTCGGAATGGGTTTTGGATGACTCGGGACCGTTTCAGCGCCCAATAACGAAATAAGTGTTTCCTTAAGTTCATATTGTGGTTTGGGACATGTTTTTGCATTATCAAGGTCCAAACGGAATTTCAAGACCGGGAATAGTTCTGTTATGTCATTTATGACTTACTTGTAAAATTTGGTGTCATTCCGAGTAGTATAGGTCAATTCGGCGCATTGTTAGCAAATCCAAGAACTTGAAGTTCTTAAGTTTGATATTTAGGGGTTTTAAGGTGTGATATTGAGTTTTACCATTGTTTTGAATGTTTCGAGGGCTCGAGCGAGTTCGTATTATGATTTGGGAATTGTTGGTATACTTGGACGGGAGCTCGGGTAGGCCCAAGTGCCTCTCGGGCACTATACAAGGCTAAAACCCAACTGAAGCAATTGCTGGTGCACCTGTTCTGGTGTGATCGCAGGTGCGGTTGCCCAGTCGCAGGTGCAGGATCGCTCCTGCGGTCCCAGCCTCACAGGTGCGACCTCCAGATGGGCTGCCCTCTTCTCGCAGGTGCGGGCCCTTTTCCCGCAGGTGCGAGCCCAGGCCCCTTATCCCAGTTCCGCAGGTGTGAGCCTTTACTTGCAGGTGCGAGACCGCAGGTGCGAGCCTTTACTCGCAGGTGCGAGACCGCAGGTGCGGTCCTTGAGCCGCAGGTGCGGAACCACTGAAGGCAGTGAGTTCTTTAAAACACGGGAATTCTTTATTTTTCTCCATTTCTTCCCACCATTAGAGACCTTAAGAGCTTGGAATAGAGACCCACGACCTAGCTACTAAAAGATAAGTGAATTCTACCCTAATGTTAGTTCAATGCATGAATTCCTAGTCAAATTAACTACCTAATTGGTGAAAGTCAAGGACTTGGGTAGTAACTTAGGGCTTTATGAAAATTTAGGGAATTACCCGTTAATTAGCCATGAAATCATACAAAAACCACATATTAACGATCCTTAGGTTATGGGTAAGTGATTCCTTCGAAAATTTTCGAAATCCGAGCATGCAGGCCTAGGGATGAATTTTGGGATTTCTTCAAGTAGTATGAAATGACTAAGTAAATAGGATAATTCCATGCTTTTGAGTATAATTTGATATATTTATGTAACATTTGATTAGTTTTGAATCCTTGGGAGACGAGTTCGGAGTTTCGGGCGCATTCTTGACCCGGGGAGTAGGTTCGACGCGAGGTGAGTCTCCTTTATAACCTTGTAAGAGGGAATTGTCCCCATAGGTGATTATAAATGATTGTTTGTCCTTATTTGCGGGGGCTACGCACGCAAGAAGTGACGAGAGCCCGTGCGTAGATACTATTATGCCTTCTCGGGGAGTATATGACTCACAAGCATGCTTTATGTGTTATATTTGTGATCTTGCATATGGTCTAAGTAGTCTAATTTCCTTGAATCTCACATGTGAAGGCTAAATAAGTTATGCTTTGAAGTTGACATTATTAAATTCTTATCCTGTTAGTATGTTCCCTGCTAAATTATCCAGAATTTCCTGTTAATCATGTATTTATACGGGAACCCAAATCGCATGAATGATTCGCGAGCGGGGTAGCCCTAGTATTATATTAACCACGTCGCATGTTCGATTCACGAGCGGGGCAGATAGATGCATCTATGGTTTGGTCCGTTCGACCCTCGGCAGTGCACATTTACTTGTCACGTAGTATCGGCCGCTTGTTCACGACTTGTTATGTGTTTTATTATTGATGGGAAGCCCTGTAATTTATCTGTTGATTTTATGAAGAAGAAGGGAACAAAGAAGCTTTTATGCTATGGAAAGGTGTTAAGTAAAAGTACTACATAATGCTAATTGTTGCTCATGTCCTTATTATTACTATTCATTACTGCTATTTCTGTTTATCCTATATTTAAATTGTATTGTTTTGATCGTAGTAAGTATCAAGTCGGCCTCTCGTCACTACTTCTTCGAGATTAGACTGGATACTCACTGGGTACATATTTAATTATGTACTCATGTTACGCTTCTGTACTTAATTGTACAGGTTCTGAGGCTGGTGCATCTTGTTATCAGGCCGGAGCTCGATCCTGAGTATATCTGGACTTGAGTTCACAGTGAGCTGCTTCCCCTGGCGATTCTCAGCAGTGCTATGAAGTCTTCTTTTGTTTATTCCCTTCTATTACTTTCAGACAGTGGGACAGTTTTACTTCATCTTTTATATACTCTACTAGTATGCCCGTAGACTTGTGACTGACACTAGTTCCTGGCACACACTTAGTAGACATTATATTTTTGGGATTGTATATTTCGGTTCATGATCCCTTGTAGTAACATTTATTTAACTTGGTTAATTATCCTGTTCCACTTAATGTTCTAAACTTAAAAAGCTCGCAAGTGTCGAATGTTTTTATACAAATAAGGGAAATTTATTAGTAATCCAAGTGTAGGCTTGCCTGACCCCGGTGTTGGGCACTGCCACGACCTCAATTAGGGTTTGGGTCGTGACAACATGGTATCAGAGCTCTAGGTTCATGTAGGTCTCCCAAGTCAAGGTCAAACCTAGTAGAGTCTTGCGGATTGGTACGGAGATGTCTGTACTTATCTTCGAGAGGCTATAAGGTGTTAGGAAACCTCTCCTTGATTCTATCGTGCAGTCGATGGTTTACTAAATCTCATTCTTTTATCCTCTCACAGGTGGTGAGTACGCGTGCATCCAATGTTCCAAACCCGGGAGGGGCCGCTACCCCCGTTGTCTGAGGCCGTGGAAGAGGCCGGAGGAAGGCACCGGCCCGAGGTAGGGGACGAGGGTGTACCAGAGCTATTCCAGTTGCACCACCGACAGGGCCAGTGGAGGATCCTATCACAGAGGAGCAGGGTGAGGTGCCCCCAGTGGATCCTATTTTGATGGACTTCATGATTGCACTAGGCTTCCTGGAGGTCATGGGCCGTACGATGCGGTTCATGGTAACTATGACTCATGCTGGTTTATTTCCAGAGGATCCTACCACATCTCAGGCAGGAGGGGGAGCCTAGACCCCTACTTCCCAGGTCGCAGGACATGCAGCGATAGTATATCAGACCCCGAGTACACTACCCGTGGGCGGGGCCCAGCCTGTAGCAGTAGCACCTGAGCCCAGACCAGCTGTGAACGGCGATCTGCAGAAGCTATTGGATTGATGGAATAGATTGCACCCTCCTGTCTTCGGGGGTGAGTGAGGCGAGGATGCCCAAGACTTTATTGACAGGTGCAGGGACAAACTGCACAACATGAGGATATTAGTGGACTTCACTACTTTCCAGTTAGAGGGTAGGGCTCGCAGGTGGTGGCAGTCCTATATTCTCTGCAGGTCGGCAGATTCTCCTCCTATCACTTGAGAGCAGTTCACACAATTATTCCTGGACAGGTATATTCCACCCTCTGAGAGGGAAGAGCTGAGATATCAGTTTCAGCAGTTGAAGCAAGGTCCGATGTTAGTGACAAATTATGAGGCTAGATCTTCTGAGTTGTCTCATCATGCACTCATGATACTACCTACCGATGCTGAGAGAGTTCGGAAATTTGTAGTTGGGTTTCATCCAGTCATTAGGGCCAACATGGACCGAGAGGTGGAGATGGGGACTTCTTATCAGTTGGTAGTGGAGATTGCTCGTAGGATCGAGGGTTATCGGTCGAGGATCAGGGAGCAGGTACAACAGGATAAGAGAGCCAAATATTCCGGGGATTTCAGAGGTGCCTCAGCTAGGGGCAGAGGTCAGCTTGGTAAGGGTCAGCCCAGCAGGCCCCCATATTCAGCACCCCCACCACCACCTTCTCGTGGTGCTCCAGTGAGGACTTACGTCAGTGTTATGCCAGAGGGTTCTCACCATCCCCCAGTCATCCAGGGTTCTTCTTCAGGGAAGCAGGCCATACCTCCGGTGAGATGTTATGAGTGCGGAGATTCCGGCCATATCAGGAGGACTTGTCCTAGGTTTTGGGGCAAGGCAGTACAGTAGGGTTATCATCCTATGAGTCCAGAACCAGCATTCAGGCCACCGAGAGGTGGAGGACAGATCGGCAGGGGTCTTCCTAGAGGTGGAGGCCAGTCAGGGGGAGTTCAGTCAGCTCCTGTTCATTCTGGTGAAGCTCAGTCTTCCGGTGCTCCAGCTAGATTCTATGCTATTCCGGCCAGATCAGATGCAATGACCTCATATTCCGTGATTACAGGTATTATTTCAGTATGTGGTAGAGAGGCATCAGTTTTATTTGATCCAGGATCCACCTATTCATATGTTTCAACATTATTTTCTCATTTTCTGGATGTTTCTCGTGAGTCCTTAGGTTCTCCTATATATGTGTCCACTACCAGATCTATTGGTCTTGTGTGGTAACCTTCTGTGGGTTTGAGACACGAGCGGACCTTCTATTGCTCGATATGGTTGATTTTGAGGTTATTCTAGGCATGGATTGGCTATCTCCTTATCATGTCGTGCTAGATTTCCATGCCAAGATAATTACTTTATCCATGCCTGAGTCGCCTAGGCTGGAGTGGAGAGGTTCCTCAGTTAGTGTAGCCAGCCGGGTTGTTTCATTCCTGAAGGCTCGATATATGGTCGAGATGGGTTGTTTGGCCTATCTTTCTTATCTGCGGGACACCACCGCCGAGTCTTCAACGATTGATTCAATGCCAGTGGTTCGAGAGTTTGCTGATGTATTTCCTTCAGACCTTCTAGGCATGCCTCCTGATCGTGATATTGATTTCTGAATTGATTTAGCTCGAGGCACCCAGCCTATATCTATTCCTCCGTACCGTATGGCTCCGAAAGAGTTGAAGGAGTTGAAGGAGCAGCTTGAGGAGTTTTTGGGTAAGGGGTTCATCAGACCGAGTGTATCGCCGTGGGGTGCTCTAGTTCTATTCGTGAAGAATAAGGATGGGTCCATGTGGATGTGTATTGATTATCGCCAGTTGAACAAGGTCACCATTAAGAACAAGTTTCCTTTGTCGCGCATCGATTATTTGTTTGACCAGTTTTAGGGTACTCGGGTGTTTTCTAAGATTGATTTTAGATCGAAATATCATTAGCTGAAGATTCGGGCCTCAAATGTTCTGAAGACTTCTTTTCGTACGAGATATGGCCATTATGAGTTCCTCATGATGTCCTTTGTCTTGACTAATGCTCCAGCAGCATTTATGGACTTGATGAAAAGGGTGTTAGGCCGTATATTGATTCCTTTGTCATTCGCTTCATTGATGACAATTTGATTTACTCACGTAGCCTGGGGAGCACGAGCAGCATCTGAGGGTTGTGCTCCAGACTTTGCGAGAACAGAAGATATATGCTAAGTTCTCCAAGTGTGAGTTCTGGTTAGATTCCGCGGCGTTCTTGGGGCATGTGGTATCCGGAGAGGGTATTAAGGTTGATCCGGAGAAGATTGAGGCAGTTCAGAGTTGGTCGCGTCCTACTTCAGCTACAGAGATCAGGATCTTTTTGGGCTTAGCAGGCTATTATCGCCGATTTGTGGGGGGGTTCTCTTCTATTGCAGCTCCATTGACTAGATTGAATCAGAAGAATGCCCCATTCCAATGGTCTGACGAGTGTGAGGCGAGCTTTCTGAAGCTCAAGACCGCTTTGACCTCAGCACCAGTTCTGGTATTGCCTTCCGGTTCGGGGATGTATACAGTGTATTGTGACGCTTCACGCGTCGGTTTGGTATGTGTGTTGATGCAGGAAGGGAGATTTATTGCTTATGCTTCACGCCAGCCGAAGGTTCATGAGAAGAATTACCCTGTGCACAATTTAGAGTTGGCGGATATTGTTCATGCTCTTAAGATTTGAAGACACTATTTCTATGGGGTGTCTTGTGAGGTTTATACAGACCACCACAGCATGCAGAACTTGTTCAAGTAGAGGGATCTTAATTTGAGGTAGCGCAGGTGGCTTGAGTTGTTGAAGGATTATGATATCACCATTTTTTATCATCCGGGCAAGGAAAATGTGGTAGCAGATGCCTTGAGCAGGAAGGCAGAGAGTATGGGTAGCTTGGCTTATATTGCAGCAGATTAGAAACCTATATCCTTGGACATTCAGTCCTTGGCTAATCGTCTGGTGAGGTTAGACCTTTCAGAGCCTCACCGAGTTTTAGCACATGTGGTTGCTCAGTCTTCGTTATTGGGAGAGATTAAGGCTCGGCAGTTTGATGATCCGTACCTGGAAGAGCTACGGGAGACAGTGGTTCAAGGTGGTGCCAAGGAGGATACTATGGGCGAGGATGGTGTTCTGAGACTTCAGGGCCGTTTATGTGTTCCTAATGCCGATGGCCTGAGAGGGAGGATTCTAGAGGAGGCACACAGTTCTCAGTATTCTGTTATCCTGGTGCTACGAAGATGTATCGTGATTTGAAGCAGCATTACTGGTGGAGGCGGATGAAGAGGGACATTGTGGAGTATTGGCTAGGTGTCTTAATTGCCAGAAGGTTAAGTATGAGCAGCAGAGGCCAGGAAGCCTACTTCAGCAGATGCCCATTTCTGAGTAGAAGTGGAAACGCATCACTATGGACTTCGTGGTTGGGTTGCCTCGGACCTTGCGGAAAGTTGAAACGGTTTTGGTCATTATAGATAGATTGACCAAATCGGCGCATTTCATTACAGTGGCTACTACATATACTTCAAAGAGGTTGCCCAGATCTACATTCGGGAGATAGTCCGATTGCACGGTGTGCCGGTGTCCATTATATCAGATCGAGGTCCTCAGTTCCCCTCGCACTTCTGGAGAGCATTTCATAGTGAGATGGGTACCTAGATAGATCTCAGCACAGCATTTCACCCTCAGACTGATGTTCAATCAGAGCGTACAGTTCAGATATTGGAGGACATGCTCAGGGCATGTGTGATTGACTTCGGAGGTTAGTGGGACCAGTTCTTGCCTTTGGCCGAGTTTGTTTACAATAATAGTTATCATTCCAGCATCGATATGGCTCCATTTGAGGCTTTGTATGGTCGGCAATGTTGTTCTCCTATTGGGTGGTTTGAGCCTGGAGAGGCTAAGTTATATGGCACCGACTTGGTGAAGGATGCTTTGGAGAAGGTGAAGCTGATTCAGGAGAGGCTCCGTACAGCACAGTCCGGACAGAAGAGTTACGCGGATCAGAGGGCGCGTGATGTAGCATTTATGGAGGGAGACAAGGTACTGTTTAAGGTCTCGCTGATGAAGGGTATTATGAGGTTCGGGAAGAAAGGCAAGTTGAGCCCGAGGTTTATAGGTACATTCGAGGTGTTGAGGTCAGTTGGGGAGGTTCCATACGAGATAGGTTTATAGATCCATGCTCCAGAGGTACCACGCCGACTTCTCTCACGTGGTTGATTTCAGCACTATTCAGTTGGATGAGAGGTTGGGCTATGAGGAGGAGCCAGTTGCTATTATTGACAGGCATCCAGTGGAGGGGCCAACTAGTCGAGGAGGCAACTTGAGAGTCCGAGGAGGACATGCTGAGCAGATATCCGCACTTATTCAGCACTTCAGGTATGATTCAAGACATATCCGAGGACGAACGTTTGTTTAAGATGTGGAGAATGTAACGACCCGATCGGTCATTTTGCATTATCGGACCCCGTTCCCCAAAATGAAACTTCCCATAGCGGCTTATTGTGATTTATGACTTGCGGGGAAGGGTGGTTCGGGGTTCGGAAGTGTTTAGAGTGATATAGGAACACTTGGTTCCTTAAGGTTGGCCTTTAAGGCCAAGTTTGACTCCGGTCAACATTTTGAGTAAACAACCTCGGAATCGAGTTTCGACAGTTCCGGTAGCTTCGAATGATGATTTCGGACTTGTGCGTATATTTGGAATGGGTTTTGGATGACCCGGGAGCGTTTCGGCGCCCAATAGCGAAATAAGAGTTTCCTTAAGTTCATATTGTGGTTTGGGACGTGTTTTTGTGTTATCGAGGTCCAAATGGAATTCCGAGACCGGGAATAGTTTCGTTATGTCATTTATGACTTACTTGCAAAATTTGGTGTCATTCCTAGTAGTATAGGTCGATTCGGCGCATTGTTAGCAAATCCAAGAACTTGAAGTTCTTAAGTTTGATCTTTAGGGGTTTTGAGGTGTGATTTTGAGTTTTAGCGTTGTTTTAAATGTTTCGAGGGCTCAAGCGAGTCCGTATTATGATTTGGTACTTGTTGGTATACTTGGACAGGGGCTCGGGTGGGCCCAGGTGCCTCTCGGGCACCATACAAGGCTAATAACCAGCTGAAGCAATTGCTGGTATACCTGTTCTGGTGTGACCGCAGGTGCGGTTTCCCAATCGCAAGTGTGGAGAATTCCATGCTTTTGAGTATAATTTGATATATTTATGTAACGTTTGATTAGTTTTGAATCCTTGGGAGACGAGTTCGGAGTTTCGGGCGCATTCTTGACCCGGGGAGTAGGTTCGACGCGAGGTGAGTTTCCTTTCTAACCTTGTAAGAGGGAATTGTCCCCATAGGTGATTATAAATGATTGTTTGTCCTTATTTGCGGGGGCTACGCACGCAAGAAGTGACGAGAGCCCGTGCGTAGATACTATTATTCCTTGTCGGGGAGTATATGACTCACAAGCATGCTTTATGTGTTATATATGTGATCTTGCATATGGTCTAAGTAGTCTAATATCCTTGAATATCACATGTGAAGGCCTAAGAAGTTATGCTTTGAAGTTGACATTATTAAATTCTTATCTTGTTAGTATGTTCCCTGCTAAATTATCTGGAAGTTCCTGTTAATCATGTATTTATACGGGAACCTGAGTCGCATGAATGATTCGCGAGCGGGGTAGCCCTAGTATTATATTAACTACATCTCATGTTCGATTCGTGAGCGAGGCATATAGATGCATATACGGTTCGGGCCGTTCGACCCTCGGCAGTGCACATTCACGTCGTACCGGTCGCTCGTTCACGGCTTGTTATGTGTTTGATAATTGATGGGAAGCCCTGTAATTTATCTGTTGATTTTATGAAGAAGAAGGGAACTAAGTAGCTTTTATGCTATGGCAAGGTGTTAAGTAAAAGTACTACATAATGCTAATTGTTGCTCATGTCTTTATCATTACTATTCATTACTGTTAATTCTGTTTATCCTGTATTTAAATTGTATTGTTTTGACCCTAGTATGTATCAAGTCGACATGTTGTCACTAATTCTTCGAGATTAGACAGGATACCCACTGGGTACATATTTAATTATGTACACATGCTACACTTCTGTACTTAATTGTACAGGTTCTGAGGTTGGTCCATCTGGTTATCAGGCCGGAGCTCGATCATGAGTATATCTGGACTTGACTTCACGGTGAACTGCTTCCCCTGGCAATTCTCAGCAGCGCTATGAAGTCTTCTTTTGCTTATTCCCGTCTATTACTTTCAGACAATGGGACAGTTTTACTTCATATTTTGTATACTTTACTAGTATGCCCGTAGACTTGTGAGACTAGTTCATGGCACACACTTAGTAGACATTATATTTTTGGGATTGTATATTTCGGTTCATGATCCCTTGTAGTAACATTTGTTTAACTTGGTTAATCATCCTGTTCCACTTAATGTTCTAAACTTAAAAAGTTGGAAAGTGTGGAATGTTTATATACAAATAAGTGATCATGAACCGAAATATACAATCCCAAAAATATAACATTTATTTAACTAGGTTAATTATCCCGTTCCACTTAATGTTCTAAACTTTAAAAGTTGGCAAGTGTGGAATGTTTTTATACAAATAAGGGAAATTTATTAGTAATCCAAGTGTAGACTTGCCTAACCCCGGTGTTGGGTGCTGCCACGACATGAATTAGGATTTGGGTCGAGACAGCCGTGATGGCGCCTATGATGGAACTAGGCTAGCCAACAATCACATACTGACATGATATTTTCATAATTTCTAAAACTTTTCCGATATTTCACAAAATTCTTCAGCTTAAGCAGTTCACAGCAACAAAATGAATAAAATAGTTTATACACTACCCCAAAACCTGGAGTCAACCGTCATGAGCATCTACGAGTAGTACAAAATAACCCTACTGTCATAATACATCAAGACTCGGAACGAGGAACTAAATACAAAACAAGAAATGGGAAAAGAGATGTTGTGGACACCGAACAACTACCTCGAAGTCCCAACTCCGGCTCCGCAGGAGGGAAGAAAGCTAGCGCTCGATACCACCACATGTATCTGCACACAGGGGTGCAGGGAGTAATGTGAGTATGCCAACTCATTAGTAATGAAAATAAATCAAGTCTAAGCAGTAAGAAACACATAGGATCAAAGCATTAATTTACAATAAGCACAACCTTTCTTTCCAACAGTGTATACATTAAATCAACATGCCTTGAAAGCCAACTTCAGTAAAATCCTTTGAAAAGTGTGATTTCCAACAATTTCAGAAAAATACCCAAAGAGTTTAGTGTAAAATGAAATAAATCATAAATATCCCATCGGGCCAAAACATGCATCATAAAGCGCCCCTCGGCAAATCATCACTTAGAATCAGTCACTCAGCATGCCTCACAATCACTCAGTATCAGCCCCTCGGGCAACCTCACTATCACTCATGCCTCCCAATCACTCGTCACTAGTCACTCGGCACTCGGCACTCGGCACTCGCACTCCGTAGGTACCTGCGCTCACTGGGGGTGCGTACAGACTTCGGAGGGGCTCCTACAGCCCAAGCGCTAATATCAAGCCACTTCGTAGCATATCATATCCTCACAATCAGGCCCTCGGCCTCACTCAGTCAGAAACTCTCAAAAATCCCCTCGGGTTATCAGTAAAACGGGGTACTCGACCCAAAAACATCATTTTATATCTCAAAATAGTGTAAATAAGGCTGAGTTTCGAAATCAGTTAAACATAATATGACTGAGTGTAAATCATAAGTCAACATAATGAGGAAATAGCAGTAACAACCCTTAAGGGGTCTAAACAAGTCGGCACAACCGCCCAAACATGGCTTACAGCCCAAATATAGCAATAGTCTTAAAACACAATTTATCAGATGATTTAAAAGTAAATACGCAGCTCAATAGTTGCCGCGGAAAGGACCAAGTCCAAATCCAAAATTAGTGCACGCCACACACTCGTCATCCGGCAAGTGCGCCACTCCAAAAGTAGTGAGAAAATACGAAGTCCGGGGTTTCATACCCTCGGGACAAGATTTATAGTCATTACTTACCTCAAACTGGCCCAAATACTAATCCGCGATGCTCTTACCTCTCGAATCGGCTCCTGATTGCTCCGAATCTAACCAAAACCAGATTAATATCATCAATATACCCTAATGGAACAAGGCCCAATCGAAAACTACCAATTTTAACCAAAATCCCCGAAATTGGCAAAACCCGACCCCGAGCCAATGTCTCGGAATTCTATAAAAATTGCATCACAATAATCCTCATCCTTTCCCGAGTCTATAAATATAAAAAGCATCGAAATCCAACTACAATAGCCCCTTCAATTCCTCAATTTTAAGTCTCGATTTCCCAAGCCCTAAACCCCCAATTTATGCCATTAAATTCCACTAATTCCTATCCTAATCCGTCAACTATCAACATAGAATCGAGTTTTTAATCCAAGAAACTTACCTCCACAGAAAACCCTCGAATTCCCTCTTCAATTTGCTCCTAAAATGCCTCAGCCCGCATGAAAATGTGATGAAAGTGCCAAAAATTCGCAAAGGCAGTTATTTATACTTCCTGCCCAGTGAAACCGCATCTGCGGCCTTCTCTCCACACATGTGGTCCCAGGTGTGCACCTGCGGAAATCCTCTTAAGGCCCATTCCTCGCACCTGCGGGGAATCACCCGCATCTGTGGCTTCGCAGGTGCGGTCCAAGTCTCGCACCTGCGACTTTCCTTCAGCCCAACCAAATTCTGCACCTGCGCTCCACATACCGCATATGCGGACTCGCATGTGCCGCCCAAACCTCCGCTTCTCCGGTTCCTTCCCAGCTCCCCTAATCTCGCATCTGCGCATGCTGTCCCCCACCTACGGCATCGCACCTGCGGCTATCCTTCCGCAGGTGCTGCCACACACCAGAAGCCTAGCACCAGCAGCTTCTTTAGCTGCATTTGTCCAACTTTAATCCTTTCGATGGCCATCCGAAATCGTACCGAGCCCCTCGGGACCCAAACCAAAAACACAAACAAGTCCCATAACCTTATTCAAACCTAGTCGAGCCTTCAAAACACCCAAAACAATGCTAAAACATCAATATCAAATTGGATTCAAGCCTATGAACTTTGAGATTTCTAAATTTCGTCAATGATTCCGAAACCAACCAAAACATGTACGAATGACCTGAAAATTTGCACACACGTCCAAAATGATACTATGAAGCTTCTCCAACTTCCGGAATTCCATTCTGACCCCGGTAGCTAATTTTCCACTACTGACCAAAAATCGCCAAAAACTCAATTTCGCCAATTCAAGCCTAATTCTACGCCGGACATCAAAACCACATTCTGAACACACTCCTAAGTCCAAAATAACCTAACGAATCTATCCGAGCCATAAATCTACATCCCGAGGTTGTTTATCAATAAGTCAACTCCTAGTTGAGTTTTCCAATTATTGAGCCAATTTAAGAGACTAAGTGTCTCAGTTCTCACCACGATCACTCCGAACCCGAACCAATCGACCCAACACAACATAAATAGGCTAAGAAACATATGATAAAGCATATATATGGAAAACGGGGCTAAAATTCTCAGAATGGCCGGCCAGGTCGTTACACCATGTCAATTATTATTATATCTTCTGTTCATGGGTCTCAGAAAAAAATGTATTTGATAAAGTTTATCCGAAAGGCATATTGATTTTTATGTCATTACAAAGAAAATATTATTAATGTATTTCTTATTCATTTCATGCATTTATACATGTACATTGACCCATGACCATACGACTTTATATACGCACCACCACCTGATCAGCTGGTATACATTGATGATTTGCCAACAGTGGTCGAGATGATATGATGGGATTCCCTCATAGGCGTGATAATGTTATGCACATATGTACCTACGCACGACATGATATTCATACACATATGCATAACACCAAAAGTATTTCATGAATACAAAGTTATCCAGACTTACAGGTTGAGTCATTTAATCTATATTTCTTCCATGTCTGTTACGTACTTATTTATGTGCCTTACATACTCGGTACATTATTCATAATGAAATCTTTCATGCCCGCAGGTCCCGATAGACAGGTTGAGATCCCTCCAAGTAGGTTATCAGCTCAATGGAAGATGTTGGTGCGCTCCATTTGCTTCGGAGTTGCTTGTTTGGTTAGTATGATTTAGACGTGCATTGTTTTGTATGGCGGGAATCTGTCCCGACCTTTATGGAAATTATGTATTCTTAGAGGCTTGTAGGCAGATGTCATGTACGTAAAAGATTGTATGACCTTGTTTTCCCATATTTAGTACACGAGTGTTATTTTGGTCTTATAGGCATGTACTTCATATGTATAAGTTTGTATTCCCTCATGATTTACTCCGATTCATTTACCTATGATAGAATAATATGAAAGATATGTTACGTTGGTACTCGGTTGAGTAAGGTATCGGGTGCCAGTCGCGGCCCATCAGTTTGGGTCGTGACAAAAGTGGTATCAGATCATTTTTTTCCTAGGGAGTCTACAAGTCGTGTCTAGTAGAGTCTTGTTTATGGGTGTTTCATGCACCACACTTATAAGTAGGAGGCTACAGGGAATTTAGAACTGTCACCCTTCCTTCTTACTCTAGATCGTGTGATAGAGCTCAGTTGTAAGAACTTAATTTCCTAAACTCCATCTTCTTCATAATACGGTGATGGCTTTATCCAAAAAGACGGTTGGTAAGGGATTGAATATGGATGTGGAAGAGTTGAGTCAGAGGAACTCTATTTTTCATCACGTTTATGATGAGTAAATGTAAGGTTTCCAGCAGATCATGTGTGTACTAAGACGTGTGAGCTTCTAAAAAAAGGAGCCTTAAGGCAGGAATATCTATCCACCCCTATGGTGAAAGGCAATGAGATATTAAGAAGATATATACAAGTTTCAACAAGTAAAAGAAGCAAGATGAAGAAGGGTACGAGGCGCCCAGTTAATGAAGATTATTAGTATTTACAATTCAGGCATATGAATATAAGCATTTTGAGTTACCTTCAATTATAGTGGAGGTATATACAATTGATCACAACCATTTCAGTTATGCCTTATGGCGGCTTACAGGCGTAGTTTAACAGAAGGACAGGATATTAGGATCCATGTTACACCCCATGTTTTTGTACGTGAGAGTACGTCGTAAGTCAATTGATGTAAGCTCAGAAATAAGATTATATTTTCAACCACATAAAGTAAGTTAATCATGTTACCTTGGAGGTTAAAAATATTTAACATCATGAATAATGAGTACCAAGAGGGTTGGAAAGCTTAGAAGCTAAACCAATTGAAGAAAATAAGTTTCGTCGAAAGTAGACGAGTTTGGAATGTTATAACATGTAATTTAGGGTGAGAATATGGTTCATTACATGATAAGGAGGTTATTCTATGAGTTATATTTTTCATATGATATTTGTGTGCTACGTTTTGAAGTCAAGCAAGTTTTGGAACAAAAGTTGGCAAAGGTCTTCACAAGATACATTCATAAATTTGTTGAAACTTAAGTCAAATGTATATGAGATTTTATCCCAATATACTTGGAATTAGGGGATTATCTAGCTACCAAATTTAATATCTATGATTCTATTTCCCAACACACTAAATCATTCATCGATATGACATAGGAGTAGAGAGATATTTGCAGTTTTACAAGACTGCACAGACATCATAAGTGACAAGTAGGTGGGTCACTAAAGATTTTTAAGTAATAAATTTCGTGTGTTATATGAGGTATTATTGGGAAATATTATATAAAGGTCTTAGAATTTAGTTTCCAACGCTCTTAACCGTTTGTTCATATGACATCCGGATAAAAAGATATAAGCGTCGGAAGATGGGCCAATGCTAGGGTGCCAAGCCAACACCTCTTTGACTTTTCCAAAGTTGATATATATAAGTCTTAGGTCGGATTTCTCTTCATTTTTCAGTATAAAACGACCATATAACACCCATAAATATATCCTTAATATCTCTTCTGGGGTTTCAAATAATATTATCATCCCGAGCATGAAATCGAGAAGCGATAACATCAAAACAATCCCTACGACGTAAGTGTCATTATACTGCCTCTCTTTTTTCTTTGTAGTTAGAGTTTTGGAAGGTAATTCATAGTTAATAAACGTCTAATGAATTTATTAAAGTGTTTTAATATCAAGTAAGGTTGATAAATGTGTTTCCTAATAGTTAGAACTCACGGGACGGTTATCGGAAGCCATGAGTTCGAGTTATTTGACTTGTCGTGGACTGTTTGTGGGCTGTTTCGTGTTGGCCTCTTGTGCTGATGTTTTATGGAGTTTCGTAGGATAAAAGGTGTGGGAAAACAACACATAATTACCTAATGTTGGTCTGGTTGTTCGTCGTTATTTTTTTAAGGTTGTTTGACACTACTTTTGTTATCGTTTCATGTATGAAGTGATTAGGGTATGTAGGATGTTTTGTGATATATTGTGGCGGAGATAAGGTTGGGAAATAATGCATACATATTTTTATTGTTTTTTTCTTGTTTTTTGGTATATGGTATTGGAGGAGGGTCTTTTTATAGGGGAGATTCTGCCCGAATTTACGTAAACGAGCTACTAGCTTAAGTTACAGACTTAGCCTTTGCTCAACACTGATTTTGAATCTTCTTATGATATGATAGATTGAGTTGACTTGTTTAAAGAGTTTCTTGGAAGGTATTAAGGACTCAACTTGGTTAAGGTATGTTAAGGCTCTTCCTTCATTCTTTTGGCATGATCTAAAGTGAAATGAACATAAACGATATGCTATTTCATAATGAATCTACTCCTAGAAACCAAGGTGGTCAATGTTGTTCTTTTCTTACAAAGTTATTCTAAGAAAGTATGTATAATCCTTGAGTCCTAGTGAAGTTCTTATTCATGGTATGATATCCATAATGTTAATAGAAGGTGCAACTACCTTACGTCACTCCAAAAGGTTTAGAGCGTGATTCCAGGAGTCCAGCATGCATTATATATATTATCTATTTTACTCTACCGAGCCGCGGTATAGTCGGCCGGGTACGGAACCTATTGTGCAACCACTGATCGGTTGGGTTTTACCGAGCTCTACAGAGGCGGGTAAATTTTTATCAAG
Source organism: Nicotiana paniculata (assembly GCA_005239505.1). Classification (NCBI taxonomy): domain Eukaryota; kingdom Viridiplantae; phylum Streptophyta; class Magnoliopsida; order Solanales; family Solanaceae; genus Nicotiana; species Nicotiana paniculata. The sequence goes on along the minus strand of ML350144.1, from coordinate 36,893 downwards.
TCCTCTTTGAGGCCGGGTACGAGATGATGATAATGATGCCCACAGAGGCGGATGTTTTTAAAGGAATTTTTATATATATGTATCAAGCATTTCATGGCACTATCTGTTCGAGGAACTCAGATGTTATATGTTTTATCTCATTTATCTCTCTTTACATTACTTTTCTTGTTTATGTTTTTCGACCTTACATACTCAGTACTTTATTCATACTGACGTCACTTTTGCATGGAGACACTGCATTTCATGCCCGCATGTCCCAATAGATAGGTTGACAGTTCTCCTACTAGGCTATCAGCTCAGTGGAAGGTGTTGCTGCACTCCACTTGCTCCGGAGTTGCCTATTTGGTCAGTATGATTAGGACATGCATTGACTGGTATGGCGGGGCCCTGTCCCGGCCTTTTTGATGTTTATGTACTCTTAGAGGATTATAGACAAATACCAGGCATATGGATACTTATATGGCCTTGTCGGCCTATGTTTTGAGTTTACAAATGGTCATGTCAGCCTTATAGGCGCGTATGTCACATGTATAAGTTTCTATATCATGTTAGGTTGTCCTGTGTCTAGCATTCCCTTATGTTTTATTTCGATTATGTCATGATGACCATTTTGGCACATTTACCCGTAATAGTATGATAAGAAAGATATGTTATGTTGGTACTTGGTTGAGTAAGGTACCGGGTGCCCGTCGTGGCCCATAGGTTGGGTCGTGACAAAAGTTGTATCAGAGCAGTTTTGTCCTAGGGATGTCTACAAGCCGTGTCTAGTAGAGTCTTGTTTATGGGTGTGTTGTGCACCACACTTATAAGCAGGAGGCTACATGGCATTTAGGATTGTCCCTCTTTCTTCTTACTCTAGATCGTGTGGTAGAGCTCAGTCGTAAAAACTCAATTTCCTAAAATCTATTTATTCATAATATGATGATGCCTACATCTTGAAAGACGATCGGTCAGAGATTGCAATGTGGATTTGGAAGAGTTGAGTAAGAGAAACTCAATTTTGCATCATGCTTATGATGAGTAAGATGTGATAAATGAGTGATAACGGTAAATCAAAATATGACAAGATGACAGAGTCTATAGTCAAGTGAAGGAAAATACAAGAGGAGACATGCCTTGAGACAACAAAAGTATAGGCCCTAAAGTCATATCCTCATTTTGTGAAATGAGTCAGTGAGTCCAACGCGATTACCAGAAGGAAAAGTTAGACCCCCTGAGTATAGAAATTAGCATGGAATAGTAAAAAAAAAAATAAAAAAAATAAAAATCAAACATGAATTAGGGATCGAGGGAATTGGTAATACTCAGCATCGTGAGAATTTCAGAGATCGTGTTTGGACAATAATAAAATGGACAACAGAAGAATAACCTTTAAAGGTCATTCACGAAAACGCTTCCCTAAAGTAAGCACTATGAGCAGAGTTAAGCTTAAGGGACTAAATGTGCCAATTACACCAGGTTTTTTGCTTAAGAAATTCAATTATACCTGGTGTAGAAGGGTTACCGCAAGGTGAGTAATATCTCAGTGAAGATGTGAATTCCAAAGATGAAGAGGTAAATATCGAATGGTAAAGGAAGAATGTGGTAAAAAGGTGAAAGGAATCATATTGCATTTATTCAGATCTTACAGATATAATATGACTCCGGAACATTATGCAAGTATGACACCGGGGAGAATCAATCAGGGTTTTGCAATTGATGATATTGTTAAATAAGTGGGAATGAACACTTGATACATAAGGATCCCATACGAGAGGTAAGTTAAGACAAAGGGAATAACCTAGGAGGCATTACATAAAATACATATATGAGAGTGGACCAACGGGTAGTCTGTAGTTGATTCAGGAAGAGCCTAGTTATGGATAGATACGAGGATACATACAAATCAGTAGATCATGCAAGATAAATGTAGTGAAACCTAGCATAGGAAATTCAGTCTCTCAGATACGACATCGTAATCCTTCAGAAATATTCAGATAGGAGTCGGGGTAGTAGAAGGTAAAATATAAGTGTTACGGAAATAAAAGAGAGTGCCACTAGGGAGACAACTGAAATTTCAATTTAGAAGCAACCATACGAGCACAAGGGCATGGAGGTAAGTAACTAAGGATAATGATAGGCAAGTAAGAACATCAGAAATACCGTGGGGTATAAAATGTAATAAGCGCGCAGCTTTACAAGAGTCACAAGTTCTTCCCTGAGCACTGCAACGAAAAACTAGCTGAGGAAATAAGGAAGAAGGCTTCAGCATAAGCATAGTGACCTAAAGAAGAAATGGTCTTGTAACATTAGTCTCACTATAAAAAGTGGCACCTATAGTGGCTAATGAATGGGAAGAAGAAAAAAAAATCAAGAGTTGATAATTAAGATCATATGAGATATAGGGAACTCCAGTATTCATGGGAACTAAGATAAGCCAAGTATGTATGCAGCAAGTGGCAGAATGACCAGAAAAAGTAATTGCTTACATTTAAAGACAACTGGGAAGGCATAAAAGGATATCTATGTGCTAGCATGTTAAAAGGAATGTTGCGAGTAGTATAAATAGATATGCGCGCAAGATAAATTATGGTAGAGCAACAAGGTTTTAGCTAGATAGGAGTAAGGATAAGAAAAGGTGAGTAAGAAGGTGACGAGAATAGGTAAGTCCTCGGGATTAAACCCATCACAACAAGAGAGTTGATGGTTTCCATAAAGTTATAAAAAAGCTTAGTATAGCATGAGTGAACTCAAAGGAGTTTAAAACTAGGAGCATTTAGAAAAGATGGAATTCTACCCTGGTAGTAAAGTAAGGGTGTAACTGTGATAAATGATAAGAGGGTGATGATTAGGCTATTGATTGAGTAATGATTTTTAGAACAAGGATTTCATGAACTTCATAGGATTAGAATACCCCCCCCCCCATATGATGAATCACATTGGGATGCTATGAAATATAGCTATTGGAGTATACTATCATCCCTAAGTGGATCAGGAAAATCACTTCAGATGTTTCCCGATGAGACGTAAGCCCTAGTGACAGATGTCATGTACGTAAAATATTGTATGGCCTTGTCGGCCCATGTTTAGTACACGAGTGTTATTTTGGTCTTATAGGCATATACTTCATATGTATAAGTTAGTATTCCCTCATGCTTTACTCTGGTTCATTTACCGATGATAGAATGATATGAAAGATACGTTATGTTGGTACTTGGTTGAGTAAGGTATCGGGTGCCCGTCGCAGCCCATAGGTTTGGGTCGTGATAAAGATAGCGAAAATTGATTAATAATTAGAAATATTTCCCATGGTGTAACTCTCTTAGGAATTTTATCAAACACCTAGCATGTGAAATAGGCTACAAGGTTCTACAATGGAAATTCCTTCTTCCCTCAACCAATTTCAACAAGAACAACCCAAAATAGTTCATTAATCCACATAATATAGATTAGTGTCAGATGCATGGCTTATTTCTAACCCCATAATATATTTTTGAACTCATAATCTCTTAGATGAAATCTTAGAAGTAGGACTTACCTGGAAGGATAGTGAGATAGAGATTAGCTTCTTTGATTCTTGAGAATTTGTACAAGATTTGATGATTAGGATGTTTGGTTCCTCATTCCCTCTTTAAAATGCTCTCACCTCTCTCTAGGTTCAGTAGAAAATAGCCCCAAATGAAGCCCCAAAGCCTATTTATCAAAATGGGGTCGGGTTATGAAAATAGGAAAAAGAAGCCTCCGAAATCGGGTCTGCGGTCGCATAATGGACCGCAGAACAGGTATGTGGGTCACATAATGGTTGACGAAATTGGTGCCCAGAACTGGGCTTCACTGGACAGGTTTGGAACCATTTTACGGTTGCATAACAAATTCTGCGATCGCATAATGGTCGCAGAATGGCCGCAGAACTGCATTATGCCAGCCTTTGGTAATTTGATCATAACTTTGTGTAGGAATGTCCAAATGACGAACCATTTGAAAAGTTGGAAACTAGATCGAAGATCTTTCAATTTATAGGTTTATCATCACATAAATTTTTTTATATATTTATATATACTCGTCCAAAGTGTGGACTTGTGCGAACTCATTTGAAATTTTAGCCTATTATGTAATTTCCAACTTGACTTAGACTTAGGTATCTCCTTGGACCCTTTATTACTTATTATATGATTATACACCTGTCATATAATTTATATCTATCATATTAATAATCCTCGTTTGCACACGAAATAAAATAATTAGCCTATCTTGGCACCACGAAATCATAAATTACTTAGCAAAATTTTCCGGGGCCTTACAATCGTAGCATATCTGTAGCATTTGGGTAAGTCTAGTTTTTTCATTTTTATCGCATTCTTCCTTTACCATTCCATATTCACTAGAACCACTTAATTCTGACTTAATGCCACATGATTCCATATTCCCACCTTTAGGGGAGTACTAAGAGTTGGAGCCACGAGGATCTACCTAGAGATGTTTTATCTCTTCATCTTTGGTGTCTTTTCACATCATCGATGACCCTTACTCGCCTTGTGAAAATCCTTATGTACCAAGGATAACAAAATTCATTACTCGCGAGGGTGACACTTAGTGTAACTGGCACACATATTCCTTTAAGATTAAATTCTCTCACATTGCTTGCTTTAGGGAAGCGTCTTCCTGAATAACCTTTAAAGGTTATTCTTCTATCATCCATTCTATTATTTCTTGAACACAAAATCTAAAATTCTCATGATGCCGACTATTATCAAATCACTCAATCCCTAATTCATGTTTAGTTTTATCTTGCTTACCAGTCCATACTGACTTCTATTATTCTGGGTCTAACTTTTTTCTTCTGGTAATCACGTTAGAGTCAAAAACTTATTTATTGAAATGAGGATATGACTTTATGGAATATACTCTTTTGTTTTATTAAGGCCTATCACCTCTCATCTCTTCCTTCACCTGACTATGCACCATGTAATACCGTCATCTTTTTGATCTACCGTTTGTCATACATGTATCACATCTTAATCATAATGCTTCCTTATCTCTCTTCTCATTTCCTTGCTAATATTTCTGCCTACCCCTTTCTTGTGAAAATTTCAAAAAGACATTCCTTTGCTTTTAGCTCCCCTTGCTTCATTCATCGGCTCTTCGGGTTGCTCAACGTCTTCGCTCTACTAGGTACGGGAGCCACACATAGGTAATATTTATCCCTTCCAGGCTTTCAGTGCCTATCTTCTGAATTTTTTTATCATGCTAGTATTCACATCTAACTGTAATATTCAAGAGTGCACCATCTGAGTGCCTCACAAGGAGATCTATTAGCACATTTTTAATATCCTTCAGAAATATCTACTAACACAAACAATCCATTCACCATTTTCGGTTACTCTAACCCCAGCCGAATCCCGATGCCCGTCCTTTTCTTAAACTACACCTGTTAGCCCCCATAGGGCATAATTGAGATGGGTGTGTAAATATTGATAATCTTCATTAATTGGGCGCCTCGTACCCTTCTTCATATTGCTTCTTTTACTTTTTCAAACTTGTACCTTATCTTCTGAATCTCTCATTGCTTTTTTTTACCATAAGAGTGGATAGGCATTCTTGTCTTAGGGATCCTTATCAAGAAGCTTACACATCTTAGTATACACATGATCTGCTGAATACCTCATATTTACTCATCATAAGCACATTGCAAATTCAAGTCCCTCTGACTTAACTCTTCCACATCCATATACAATCTCTTACCAACTGTCTTTTGGATGCAGGTATCGTCTTATTACGAATAAAATGGAATTTAGGAAATTGAGTTCTTAGAGCTGAGCTCTACGACACGATCAAAAGTAAGAAGAAAGAGTGACAATCCTAAATTCCATGTAGCCTCCTGCTTATAAGTGTGGTGCACAACACACCCATAAACAAGACTCTACTAGACACGGCTTGTAGACTCCCTAGGACATAACTGCTCTGATACCACTTTTGTCACGCCCTGAACCTAGGGGGCGAGATCAGCACCCGGTGCCTCACTTATCCTTGTGTACCAACTTGTGACTAAAGGACTCTGAACATATAATGTCATACTTTGTCCATGGGCCACATTGCAAGACAATTTGCAAATGCTGACTAAACATAAATATAAAGGTGGGCCGACAAGCCCGTCATAACTACTACAGCTGGCAAACCAATCAAAATAAACATACAAGGCCTACAAGCCCAACATACTGCACTAACTGACGGGATATGTCTACAAGCCTCTACTGATGGATATATTGTGATCAAAATAGGGCCCCTATTAGGCAACCTCTGATCATATGGTAATTTATATACCGAGCCTACTATTTCTGAGCGCCTATGAGCGAGCCCAGCATGGCCGAGATACAGAGCCTAGTATGTCCAAGCACCTATGAGCGAGCCTACTATGGCAGAGCAGTTATATATACCGAGCCTTATAAGGCCGGAGAACTATTTTACTTACTATATTGAGAGAGTTGAGTTAGTATCAGCAGGTGAGCATATCTTCAGATTGTCTTTGACTCCCAGTTACTTTTAATTATTATATTATCAGCTCAATTTCAACTTTCACTATATTTCCTTACATACTCGGTACATTATTTCGTATTGACGTCCCTTTTTCTGGGGGTGCTGCATTTCATGCGTGCCGGTTCAGACAGACAGACGGGTAGACCTCCTCATTAGGTGTTGCCTGAGTTCATCTTGATCGGTAATCTTCATGACCTTCGGAGTTGTCGGGTCTAGAGCTTTATGTACATCTTGTGTATATATGTATATATGTTATGAGTAGGTCGGTGCCCTGTTCTGATTACAGTATATCCATCAGTAGAGGCTTGTAGACATATCCTGTCAGTTAGTGTAGTATGTTGGGATTTTAGGCCTTGTATGTATATTTTGATTGGTTTTCCAGATGTATTAGTTATGAGGGGCTTGTCGGACCAGCTTTATGTTGATGTTAGTCAGCGTTTTCAAATTGTCTTGCAATGTGGCCTGTGTCCAAAGTATGAAATTATATGTTCAGAGTCCCTTAGTCTCAAGTTGGTACGCAAGGATAGGTGAGGCACCGTCTGTCGGTCTCTCCCCCCAGGTTCGGAGCGTGACAAGTGTCACTCTACCATACTTTAGCTTGCGACCTACACATATCTATTTATACTACTCACAACCTCCCTTCAACTTGCTTGCACCATAGATTTCCTTATGTTATTCTGGAACATCAAGCGAGACATCACATCGTCTCTAAATCTTCTTTAATCTCTTAACTAGACCTCTCAGTACCTAGAAACCATGGGCTGGAAGGTATGCAATTGACGACGATGCTATCATTCTTGGATACTGAATCCCAGCACCTCTAGCCTTTTATCTGAAGTATGGACTATTCACAACTTTCTGCACTTGAGTATCTCGTACGTTGTTCACCTTTACCTTACTTGCCTTAAAATCTCGCATCACATCTTCTATCTCTTTCATAACCTCCCTTCCACATAGGTATGATTCACATCCACAACTTGAAGCTCTATTATAATACTTGCACCCCTAGTGCATACACAATCCGGTGGGAGCTTCATACGGACTTCTTATGAGGCTAGTGCTCTTCTCACTGGCTTTATCGTAGAGCCGTTATAGAATATGGTTGTTGTATTATCTCTTTTGTACCTATGATATTAAGAGTTATTCCGCTATGTTCACAATCACGATTGCTATAACTTTCTGGGTCTAATAATCAGACTCCTGATTTACTTAGTTGATGTATATTTAGTTTCCCCTTCCCTCTGATCAACCTTTATGTAGGCTTAAGCTATCTTTCGATCTTCGGCTTATGGTGTTAGTTATTACTTTAACCTTTCATGGACGTTATGGAATATGCATGATACAATCTTCTAACAATTCAATCCTTTATCTATGACCTGGACTCAATTATTTCTTTTAACTTATGCCATAGTATTCTACGGCAGTATGATTGTCAACATATATGCTGCATGGATAATACTCCAAAATCTTAAGTGCATTCATAACGTAACTAAATATGGATCATTGATCGAATAATTCCTTTCGTTCCTACTAAACTTTCTTTAAGAGTAAGCAATTACTTTTCCTGGTCGTTCTGCCACTTGTTGGATGAATACTTGGCTTATCTTAGTGCTCACACATACTGAAATTCCATACAACCCATATGATCTTGAATATCACCTTTGGAAATTTTTCTTCTTCCTGTTCATTAGCCACGATAGGTACCACTTTCTTATGGAATGCATACAATGTTGTTGTGAGACTGTTGTTACAAGACCATTTCCTCTTTAGGTCACTGTGCTTAGGTTGAAGCCTTCTTCCTTATTTTCTCAACTAGTCTTTCGTTGTAGTACTTAGGGGAGACTCCCTGCCTCTTGTAAAGCTGCAAGCTTATTACATCGTATACCCGATAGAAGTTTTGATGTTCTTACTCACCTATAATTATCCTTAGTTACTTACCTCCACACTTATATGCTCGTACGGTTGCTTCTGAACTGAGGTTTTTACTGTCTTCCTGTCACGGAACCAAATCTAAGCAAGTCGTGATGGCACCTATCGTGGAACTAGGCCAGCCAAAACTACACTCAAATCGTAATAAACTTCCATTTGCATCTTTACTTAACCGATACCCATAAAGGTTTCTTTTAAACATTTGTTTACAATTAAAGCTATACCAAATATTAAATACAACCCCCGAGATCCCGGAGTCATTGGTCAAGAGCATCTAAATAAAAAATACAATTAAAATGAAAAGAATAAATCTATAGTATTAAGCAGGAGAGAGAGAGAGAGAGAGCAGGATTGCGGACACGTGCAGCTACCTAGCAAAATCTCTGAGAAGATCTCTGGAATAGATACACAGCTCACTCTGCCCCAACACCTGGATTTGCACACAAGGTGCAGCGAGTAATGCGAGTATGCCAACTCAGTAGTAATGAAAATAAATCAGGTCAGAGCAGTAAGAAACACATAAATCAAATCATCATTTCACAATAAGCACAGGCTTTCTTTCCAACAATGTATATGTTAAATCATCACGCTTAAAAGCCAATTTCAGTAAAAATCATTTGGAAATATACTTGCCAATAGTTTCAACTTAACTGTCAAGAAGTTTAGTGTAAAAACAATAAAATTCATAAAAAGGCCCCTCGAGCAAAACAGGTTTCATAGTTCAGAATGAAAGTGGTAAAATCATAAGTAGCCCCTCGGGCAAAAATATGTATCAGAACCTGCCCCTCGGGCATGCCTCACAGTCACTCATAATCAACCCTTGGGCATACCTCACATTCACTCATAATCAGCCCCTCGGGCATACCTCACAGTCACTCATAATCAACCCTTGGGCATACCTCACATTCACTCATAATCAGCCCCTCGGGCATACCTCACAGTCACTCATGCCTCCCAATCACTCATCACTCGGCAGTCGGCAGTCGGCACTCGCACTCAGTAGGTACCTACACTCACTGGCGGTGTGTACAGACTCCGAAGGGGCTCCTTCAGCCCAAGCGCTAATATCAAGCCACCTCGTGGCGTATCATATCCTCACAATCAGGCCCTCGGCCTCACTCAGTCAGAACCTCTCAAAAGCCCTTTGGGCGTATCAGTAAAACGGGGTACTCGACCCAAAAGCATTATTTTATTTCTCAAACAGTATAAATAAGGATGAGTTTCGAAATCAGTTAAGCAATACATGACTGAGTGTAAATCATAAATTAATAGTGGGGTAGTAAAAAAAAACCAACGGGTCCAAACAAGTCGGCATGAGGCCCCAGCATGGCTTATAGCCAATTATATATCAATAGTTTCAGAACACAATTTAACATATGGATTTAGAGTAAAATACGCAACTCAATAGTTGCCGCGGAGAGGACCAAGTCCAATCCAAAAATCAGTGCGCGCCACATACTCGTCATCTGACATGTGCGCCATTCTAAAAACAGTAAGAATTATGAAATACGGGGTTTCATACCCTCATGACAAGATTTATAGCCATTACTTACCTCTACCGGGCCACAATACTAATCAGTGATGCTCTTGCCCCTCAAATCGGCTCCCGACTTCTCCGAATCTAACCAAAACCAGATTAACATCATCAATATACGCTAAAGGAACAAAACCCAATCGAAAACTAAGGGCCTTTAATGAGCTAATCTCACACAAATGGCCTTTAAAACATTCTTCTTAACAATTAATTTCCTTCAGTGCGATCGCATTTCCAGGGATGCGTTCGTGATGCACAGACCAGCCCACGATATGCATTTGTGTACAAATACACGCGTTCGCATAGCTCAAACACTCATCCCCCTCACGCGCCTCAGAACACCTAATGTGATCGCGGACCTTACCCACGCGATCGCACTGCACACATGACCCACTCTTACGCGATCGCGGCCTCCCCCCATGCGATTGCATAGCATAAAAATCCATGCTGCCCCCAACTAGCCTATGCGATTGCATTCTTACCCACACGATCGCATAGAAGGACACCAGAACAGAACATCAGCAAAAGTTTGCAACTTTCCAACATCCAAACTTGATCCATTAACCTGTCAAAACACACTCGAGGCCCTCGGGACCTCAACCAAACTCCAACACAACCCATAACCTTATTCAAACTTAGTCGACACTTCGAAACACCAAAAACAACGCAAAATACCGAAATTACATCAAATTCAAGCCTATGAACTTTGAAACTTCTAATTTTCACCAATGATGCCCAAACCAACCAAAGCACATCCAATTGACCTGAAATTTTGCACACATATTCAAAATGACATTACAAACCTGCTCCAACTTTCAGAATTCCATTCCGACCCTGATATCCTATTTTCCACTGCCGACCGGAAATCGCCAAAAACTAACTTTCGCCAATTCAAGCCTAATTCTACTCCGGACATCAAAAATTCATTCTGAACATACTCCTAAGTCCCAAATCACCTAACAAAGCTATCTGAGCCATAAAATCCACATTCCGAGGTCGTTTACCAATAAGTCAACTTCCAGTTGACTTTTCCACTATTGAACCAAGTTAAGAGACTAAGTGTCTGATTTCTCTCCAAAAATTTCTCCGAACACGATCCGACCAATCTAACACAACATAATGAAGATGAACCACATATAATGAAGCAGAAACAGGGGAAACGGGGCTAAACTCTCGGAACGACCGGCCGGGTCGTTACATCCTCCCCCACTTAAACATACGTTCGTCCTCAAACGTGCCAAGAGTTGTTCTCCAACACCATCAAACTGCCACGTAGCCTACCATGCTCATACCCGGGGGCGATCCCATGTCACCCTATCCCATATAGGTCCAATAGCACAACACCGTTGAAATTTCGAAATCCAATCCTGACCCATAAACCTTAGAACCAAATTCCCACTTCTGAAATACTATACAAGATCAAAATTCCATAAATATTAATTGAACAAGTTTGAACATGTAAAATCAATCCATATACGCACCCCAGATGAAATCACATAATACACCGCATGACTCAAACACCCAGAGCGATAACTCCTAACCACAATAGCTGCTTAGAATAACCCAATGCTGGTACATAACCTCTTATCAAGAAATGCTTCGCTTTAACACTTTCACATACTACCGATGAGGAAAGAAACACGTAGAAACTAACAATCATTCATCCGACCAGTCAGATATGAAACTCCCCCTTCCCAAACAGGAAGTATAGTGGATTTCTAAGCTGACTCCCGATATTTATCCTTCCAACTATGCTGTAAACAATTCTGACAATATTCATTCTAGGTCCAATGACCTTCTCTCATCCAACACGACCACTCTGATGACATTACACGTCATTACATTTCAGATCCATAACTTGTGCAACTCGTGCACCCAATAGCAACATCCCAACGTAATCAAATTATATGAAAGATTCACACGAGAGGACTATCATGCCATTAACAATTACCATCACAACATCATGCTAAAATCCTGGCACACCCCGTAAAAATCAAAACACACGAATTCCAATACCAAAAGTCATACCCCTACATAACTCCGCTACACTGTGTGATCTCATCCTAACGCTAGTCCAATTGAAATATTTCAAGGCACCTTTCCCAAAATCAATAACCATTCGAAATTCGACATCAAGTACTCAAAGTGCATCTCCATAACCACGGGGAAACCGGACGATACCATTCCACATGAATCAGAAGGTATATAACCAACATGTCTCAATCCCATAACACCCAATTACTTACCTTACTCAAATCTAGCTATGAAGCCCAATTAGAACCGCACCATATGTGTATATAACCAATAATCACCACTCCTCACAACACCGAAGGGTAACTCATACATCACTCCAGAACATGAATAAACTCAATCATAATCGAATGGTACATTCCTCAATAATAGAAATTCGGAGCCAACAATTCCGACCCGGTGCAGAACACACACCCATATTAGCCTACCAATAACCCTAAATTAACTCTGGTCACCCACAACATATAGATAACTTACCGAAAAGTTCAGAATGACGGAATCATGGTACATACTAACATCCGACTAGTTATGCTCGCATATTCACAGTTCACTACACAAAATAACTTGTTTATGAGAACTCTCAGTCTCGAAGTCCATGAAGCGCATGGATTACTATATCTGATCTCAACTCCACCACTTGAATACATGAAACATCCCAAATACTCAATCATTCCATGAGGGATACTCCTATAATTCTTCCGTGTCACCAAGCAACCTTGAATATCAACAGTCGATCCAACAAGAGAGCGTCGCAATACCAATGAAGCACCCTAATCTCCACACATTGCCCTTTCTGAAATGTATACCCTGATCAGCCACCCAATAGTGATATCATCTACCAAGTCACCTGAAACTGCCGATATGGTCTAAGAAATTTATTTTGACCTTCCTTCCAGAACTGAACCGTAACCTCACATATGCAAATCTCAACTCTACCCACATACCGCAAACGCCATGGCATCCCAGGGCAATTATGGGAACTTCATCATCCCTTCCGAGCCACAAGAAACTATGTACCCAACTAGCCAAGAAATTCCATTTGATCCCATTTAGAAGCAAAATCACTACACATCACCCGCACCTCACGCTAGAAGAAAATATGCATCCTTAACCGTGGTAGAAACCATCAGGAACTATCCGAAATCCCATTTTTGCAACACCAAACCATCAGGACTGAATACTTTTAACTCAACCAAGCTACGCAGGCCACCAAAATCCAAGAGCATTGCTAAGAAACACCCGTAAAAACTCATCACCTCATGAACGCCCAAAGAACCAATTGTATCCTTTACCATGCCGATCCGACCTACTACCAAGTTGTCCTATTTATCCAAGTTTCTTCTGACTTACCTTCAAATTTATACTTCTCCTTTCCATAATACCACAATTCTCAACCCAGACTCACCACACGCGACCCAAGCACAAAACCATATCGTCTAAGGAGCATAAGCCGCCGAATACTCTCTCAAATATCCCCAAAAGTACCACATTCAAAATACTTACCCTGAACAGACTTCCTGAAAATCTAAAGTCATTACCTTCACCTTCCTGATACTGATATGTAGAACCCATGATGATGTAGAAATGCTACAAGTCCTGACACCCTCCAAACGTAAATCTCAATTACACCGACCAATTAGACAGAAAACTGACCCGTTCGCACACTAACATACTAGGAAAGTAATCCACTCACTTGAAGCCACAAGCAAATTCATACATTACACACACTACACCTTTTTACAATTTCCACTAAATCATTCAATAGGACCCATTTACCCAATAGAGTACATCACGACCTATATCGAAGAAATTTCCATTACTCGCGTCATTCCCAGACCCCGCATCTGCAGGTCATAACTGATTCACCAATATACCTCGAACCGAAACCAATAAAACACATAATCCTGTAATCAACTTATCAATAACAGACTCTCCCACTTGGCTCAAAGCCAACGATCAAGACAAACAATAACTCACAATGGCCATAATAACACAACCCGTCTAACAGCTCAAGTCATCTGCAAATCTCGCATTCACCATGGTAATAGTCATGCCAACTTCCACAAGCGATCTAAACTCAAATTACAACATATATCATTTACTAGTAGAAGAGAACTTACTACAGAATAACATAAGGATCACACATCCCAGGACAACCTGCAGGAGATACCCTTGCCCGCTTGGACTCAAACTGCTATCTCTCTATATACTTCTGAAGACCATAACTATCATGCAATCATTACACCCTTCTGCATCTAAACAAACAACGCCTATTCTCGAGGCATCACAATACGCGGTGAGAACCTGAAGTTGATGGCAGAACTAACACTAGAGTGGTGGCCAAAGAAATCTTGAGCTTCTGGAAGCTCTACCCACACACGTCTGACCACATGGATACCCTCATTGGACACCACGTGTCCCAAGAGTGCTACTGAATCGAACCAAAATTCACACTCGGAGAACTTTGCATAGAGCCTTTCCTCCCTAAATCCTTATATTGCCATCCTCAAATACTGAGTATGCTACTCCTGGCTACGCGAATATGCCAGGACGCCATCAACGAATAATATAACAAGGAGTGCTAATACAACTGGAATACACAGTTAATCAAATACATGAACGCTACTGGGGCAATGGTCAGCCCAAAAGACATCACCAGGAACTCATAACCCAACAAAAAGATCCGCTTCACTCCACAACTGCTTCACTCCACCACTACACAATATGAGAGGTCTTCCAATACACTCATAACTCGAAGCCATATACCAAACCGAGACAGAAATCAAACACTCAATAGTTCTTGACACATTTCTAGCCAACCCTTTTGTCATAATCAACAATCTGAACACAGCCAACCATCAAATCACACTCACCACGTAGCCATCTAGTCATCAATTCTCATAAATAAGAACACAAGAGTAACAGGATTGGACACCGTCATGGCGCACCGATTACTATTTGCTGGAACAACCCATACCCCCCTTACTGCACCAATCATTCTGCCAGACTAACATGATTTGGGAGTCCTAGGAGGACGAGATCTTGGCCGGTACGAGGAAGCTATTTCTGGACTAGGAAGATATAGACTGCAGTGAAATTTTAGAGGAGAATAAGTAGGAAGACCTTACTCCTCAGACAGTGGAAGAAGGAGTTGTTATCAAGAACTGGACCGCTACACCGTCCCGGGCTTGCCGAGTACCTGGGTAGCATGACTTATTTTATAAATTGTTTTTGAGCATTTAAGACATTTTTCAATGTTTTGATTTGAAATAATTACTCGAGCCATCGAGTCGTACTTGTTGAAAATTTTAAGCTTTATTAATGCATTATTACTTTTCGTATTTATTGTTATCTTTCTACATTCTTTTCATCTTAATTATTATATATCCTGATGAACCTATGAGTGTGACATGTAATGAGACAATGCAACATAAGGACAGTGATTCAAAAGATTTAGAAGATGATATATTACCTAGGGAGATTATTAAAGAAGTAGAGAATTTTGAGAACAAACCAAAGCCCTACTTTGAGAAAACTGAGGCAAGTAACTTAGGGGACTCTTAAACAATCAAAGAAACTCACATGAGCATTCATCTATCACCGTCGGAAAAGGAAGGGTATATCAGGTTTCTGAAGGAATATGAGGATATTTTTGTATGGTCCTGCGACGATATCATTGGGTTAAGAACATCCATAGTTGCACACAAGCTACCTACTAACCCCATGTGTCCGCCGATAAAGTAGAAGCTCAGAAAATTAAAGACAGATATGAGTTTGAAGATAAAAGAGGAGGTTACTAAGCAAATCGAGGCCAAAGCCCTCCGAGTGGTCGAGTACCCAACCTGGTTAGCCAACATTGTGCCAATTCCAAAGAAGGATGGGAAAGTTAAAGTGTGTGTTGGCTATCGACTCTGAACAGAGCAAGTCCTAAGGATGATTTCCCGTTGCCCAACATACACATACTTATCGACAACAACGCTAAGCATGAACTCCAAACCTTTGTGGATTGCTTCACAGGATATCGGCATATTTAGATGGATAAGGATGACGCTGAAAAGATAGCCTTTATCACACCATGGGGTATATATTGTTACAAAATGATGTCATTTGGTTTGAAGAATGTTAGGTCCACCTACATGAGGGCCATGACGATTCTTTTCCGCGGCATAATACACAAGGAAATAGAGGTGTATGTGGATGATGTTATAATCAAATCCAAAAGGAGTCTAGACCAGATAGCAGACCTGAAGATGTTTTTCGACCGACTTTGAAAATAAAATTTGAAGTTGAACCCTACAAAATGCGCCTTCGAAGTCCCTGCTGGGAAGTTGCTGGGTTTTATCGTCAGCCGACGGGGTATTGAGCTAGAACCGTCAAAAATCAAAACTATTCAGGATTTGATTCCGCCAAAGAACAAGAAAGATGTGATGAGTTTCTTGGGACTCCTCAATTATATCAGTCGTTTTATAGCAGAATCAATGATGATATATGAGCTAATCTTCAAGATGTTGAGGAAAGACGCTGCGACAAGCTGGACCAAAGAATGTCAAAATATTTTTGACAAAATCAAGGAGTACTTATCCAAACCACCTGTGTTAGTCCTGCCAGAACCAGGAAGACCTCTGCTACTGTATTGTCTGTGTTGGATGGAGCCTTCGGCTGCGTTATGGGGCAGCATGATGAAATCAGGAGAAAAGAGCAGGTGATATAATATCTGAGCAAGAAGTTCACACCTTACGAGGCCCGGTACTCTTTACTAGAGTGCACATGTTGTGCTTTGATATGGATAGCCCAAAAGTTGAGACATTATATCAAGGATGGATTCGCTAAAATACATCTTTCAGAAACCCATGCCTACAGGTTAGTTAGCAAAATGGAAGATAGTGCTAAGTGAGTTCGACACCATTTATATGACTCAAAAGGCAGTCAAGGGACAATCATTGATCGATCACTAGGCAGAGAACCTCGTAGACAGAGAATACGAACCATGGAAGATGTATTTTCCCGACGAGGATGTGTCATTTGTAGGTGAAGATATTGCCAAAATGTAAGATGGTTGGAGGATGTTTTTCAACGGAGCAACAAACTTCAAGGGAGTGGGCATTGGGGATATCTTAGTATCGCAAACTGTTCAACACTTTTCGGTATCCACAAAGCTCAAGTTCCCATGCACCAACAACATGGCAGAATACGAGGCTTGCATTTTGGGACTCAGGTTGGCCATCGACATGAATGTTCAAGAGTTGCTGCTAATCGGAGATTCTTATCTATTGGTACACCAGCTAGTAGGAGAATAGGTCACCAATAACACTAAGATATTGTCATACTTGCATTGTGTACAATAGTTGCGCAAGAGGTTCACAAAAATAGAATTCAAGCATGTTCCAAGGATCTAGAATGAGTTTGTAGATACATTAGCTACCTTGTCTTCCATAATACAACATCCGTACAAGAATTCCATTGATCCTATACAAATAGAAATTCGTAAGCAACCAACTTACTATGCCCATATTAAAGAAGAGCTTAACGAAAATCCATGGTTCCAAGATATTAAGGAATATTTGGAGAAAGGAGAATACCCAGAAAATTCCATGCTCACTCAGAAGCGCACACTTTGGATATTGTCCAACCATTTCTTTTAGAGAGGAAGAATTTTGTATAGAAGGACTCCTGACATAGGATTGCTACAATATGTCGATGCCAAGGAGACATCTAGAATGCTTGAAGGAATAAATTCCGGAACTTGCGGACCTCACATGAACGGGTCCGTCCTGGCCAAGAAAATATAAAGAGCGGGGTATTTTTGGATGATCCTGGTGATAGACTGCATCAAATATGTTCGAAAGTGTCACAAATGCCAAATACATGTTGATATGATAGGAGTACCTCCCAACGAACTCAATGCAACGAGCTCACCCTAGCCTTTCTCTTCTTGGGGCATGGATGTCATCGGACCAATTGAACTCGTTGCTTCAAACGTACATAGGTTCATTTTGGTGGCTATATATTACTTTACAAAATGGGTTGAAGCTTCTTCCTATAAGGCTGTGACTAAGAAGGTCGTAGCAGATTTTGTCCTGGATCACATTGTTTGTCGATTCGGAGTACTTGAGTCAATCATTACTAACAATGATGCCAATCTCAACCATTATGTGTTAAAAGCTATGTATGAAACATTCAAGATCAAGCATCAAAACTCTACAGCATATAGACCGCGGATGAATGAAGTCGTAGAAGCCACCAACAAGAATATCAAGAAGATATTGAGGAAAATGGTGGACAATTACAAGCAATGGCACGAGAATCTACCATTTTCTTTACCACAGTTCGTACGTCTATTGGGGCAACCCCCTATCTATTGGTCTATGGTTCTAAAGTTGCTATTCCTACCGAAGTGGAGATTCCTTCCTTGATAATCATACAAGGGTCTGAGCTCGGTGATGCGGAATGGATATGAAACCGGTATGAACAGTTGGCTCTCGTCGATGGTAAGAGGATGAACGCAGTGTGTCATGGTCAACTCTAATAGAATATAATGGAAAGGGCTTTCAATAAAAAGGATATATAGAGGATTTTCACACCGGGGCAATTAGTGTTGAAACAGATTTTCATGCATCAGGATGAAGCAAAAGGGAAATTCTCACCTAACTGGCAAGGTCCTTACATGGTTCACCGAGTACTGACAAGAGGAGCGCTCGTACTTGCAGAGTGGATGGAGAAATATGGCCAAGACCTATTAATTCAAACGCAGTCAAGAGATATTATGTTTAAGATTATGTTTGCACTTTCTATTTGATGTAACCTAAACTGCACTTGACCTGATTCCAGTTTAAGAGGGGAAACGTGGGCAGCGTTGTGGGTTCAGTCCCATCATAATAGAATCTTAATTCCCTTCTATGGTAAGAAACTGGGGCAAGATTTTGAGTTTGCCATATCTCATTATGTCAAGGATCACCAAGAAGTGTATCGTCAGAAGTATGCACATAAATTAGGGCAGAATTTTGAGGAGGGTCCTCAAAATTCCGAGTGGAGGAGGTTGCAATATCAGTGCGTCACAGTCTCTGATTCAAAATCTATTTGCTTTGTGCATCATCACATATTTCGAACAAACTACATTTTTATATAACGATTTATCACAGATGCATATTTTTGAAAATTTTATTTTTCTATAGTAGCCAGAAGTACCCAAGATAACTCAAACAAGGCCTCAAGACAAGGAACGAAGACAAAATGAAGAATCAAAGGCATGAACCAGCCTTCCCCCAAAAACTCATGATTTTTTTGGATGCAAGCACGAGGGACATAACAAACACGTCCACAAAAATATACATACGACAAGATCACATTGATAGAATTCGCCATTAACAAATGCGACAAGGTAAGAATAACTTTCCCCTCTCACATTTAATCGTTACTCTTCTTGCATAGGGATAAACACTACCCTCATCATTGCATAAGGCTAAGCATTGCCTTTCCTTACATGAGACTAATCATTGTATCCATTATTTGCATGAGGCTAAGCATTGCCTCCACTATTGCATAAGGCTAAGCATTGTTTTTCTTTGCATGAGATGAAGCATTGTCTCCATTCTTTTCATGAGGCTAAGCATTGCCTATACCATTGCATAAGGCTAAGCACTGACTTTCTTTGAATGAGACTAAGCATTGTATCCACTCTTTGCATGAAGCTAAGAATTGTTTCCACCATTGCATAAGGTTGAAAACTGTCTTTCTTTGTATGAGACTAAGCATTGTCTCCATACTTCATATGAGGCTAAGCATTGCCTCCGTCATTGCATAAGGCTAAGAACTACTTTCCCTTGCATGAGACTAAGCACTGTCTTCGTTACAATACATGAGACTAAGAACTGCCTCCATTATTGCATAAGGCTAATCACTACCTTCCCTTGCATGAAGCTAAGAATCGCCTCTATTATTGTATAAGGCTAAGCACTGTTTTCCCTTGCATGAAGCTAAGTACTACCTCCATTATTGCACAAGGCTAAGCATTGCCTTCCCTTGCATGAGAATCAGCATTGTATCTGTTCTTTGTATGAGGCTAAGCATTGCCTCCATTATTTCATAAAGCTAAGCACTGCCTTCCTCCACATAAGGCTAAATATTGCCCTCATCACACACAAGGCTAAGCGATGTCTTGTCTCGCTCTCGCACACAGCTAAGCATCAGTTGTTCCCTCTATCAAACGATTGATATTTTCACATATTTGAATTTCATGGATGAAACATTTCCACATTGTTTGAAGGCGTCAGAATCTGAGAGCATCATCCTCATAGCCCGAATACATCGTGTCATGGCCGGAGGATCTCTCGAAATTGCATATCATTATTCAAAGGCGTCATAGTCCAGAGGTACCATACTCATGACCCTGGAACACCATTTCATGGCCTGTGAATCCCTTGTAATACGCGTCACGACCCAGGACGTCATGGGGTAAGGACATCATCCCCATCGTCCAAAGTCAACTTTCATGGTCCGAAGGGAATTTGCATCATGTTTAAATTTTTGCAATAACCCCGTATATTCGTATGCATCGTGCTTTAAGTTTTCCAGGTAACTTGGGAGGTAACCGTTCTACAAACAAGAGCAATTCTTTCTCGTGTTTCCGTTCACGACGTTCACATCCTTCGATCATCTCAAATGTAACCAGTATCAGCAATTGATTACCTTTTTTCTTGTAACTGCTCAAATACTTGCCTTATAGACCTGTAACGTTCAAATTTGCATTCATAGATCCACCTGAAATTATTTGTTACTCACAACGCTACCATATCAAAAAAATCCTTTTCAAAACATACGACCACTCTTATAACAACTTCATCGATTTTATTCACCATTGGATCCAGAACGACACACGGCCTGATTCCCATAACACCAGAGATATGTAGGCAACTCAAGAACAAGGGTTTGGTCCCCATTTTTTCAAAAGCGCATCATCCCCACCAATTTCGGACAAAATTGGTCATCATTTTCTTTACCCGGCAAATCTTTCATCATCCTTGGGTAAAGAGGGGCAGTTGTTGATACCTAATTTTTTCCTCATATTTTTATAAATATCCTATATACTTTCAAAATATATTACTGCATCATAACCAATTTACAAGGATCATATAAGTACTTTCTATAATTTTCCATAATTTTTAAGGCGTTAAAATTGATTTTTTTGAATGTAAATCATTCAAATATTTATTAATTACTCCTTAAAATTAGTTTTTGATGACTTAATCATCCAAATTTATTGTTTATACTTATATATATATACTTTATACATTTTAATTTATTTTACATAATTACATTTGTATTGTTGAACCATTTATGCATTATTTGCAGTAATAGCTTATACTTTACAATTAATTGCATTAACCATTTTATTTAGGGTCAAAATAATTTTTTATATTTTTATAATCTTAAACTATTATTTTAAAATGTTAAGTTCCATAAATAGTACTTTTTATGTTTATTTAACTATTTTATTAAATTATTTTTCTCCTGATTTCTTTTATTTTTAAAATCTCGCTAAAACAGGAAAAATTTCGAACCTAATCCACTAGATCACACCCTAATCTACCTAAAACCTAGCCCAATAAAGCCCAAACCAGAAGATCCCTTTTAATTAACCGGGTTGGTACCTGTCTTAAGTGACCCACCCCACTCTTTCTTTCATCTCAACTGTTGATCTTAGAGAATAACAGCCCACAGACCTCTCATCTTTAATCAACCAAACCAATCCCAAACACTAAAGACCCATTCTCCTAAATTTGCCGCCCCTAAATCCTCTCTACTCTCTCTTCTTCTCTGAGAAACCCTAGTTACCTTATCTCTAAACCCTCTCCAAATCTGGTCCTAAAATGGAATCAATCATTCATTCACTTACCTATTTCGTGGTACTTCGCTATCGTGCATACTTCTGTGGTGTTACATAGTTCTTGCCATATTTTTGGCAAGATCCAC
Source organism: Nicotiana paniculata (assembly GCA_005239505.1). Taxonomy (NCBI): domain Eukaryota; kingdom Viridiplantae; phylum Streptophyta; class Magnoliopsida; order Solanales; family Solanaceae; genus Nicotiana; species Nicotiana paniculata. The sequence goes on along the minus strand of ML350144.1, from coordinate 14,917 downwards.
CTTTCAAAATCAGGCCCGATTGACTTTGATCTTCCAGGATTCAGATGGTATTTCATCTATATATTCCTGAAAGAAGGTGATTCTTGAACTCCTAGTTTGATTTACAGTTGTTTGAGCCTAACTAGGATTTGATATCTCCATCTCCTTTACTGATTCTGACTACATGAGATCCTTTCTTTCCTTTTTATGTATAAATTGATTCTTTTCTACATTTGTCTATTTAAATTGACTGCTATATAAACCCCTTCCCTGATTCCCCTAAAGAGGCTCAAGGATTCATTACATAACTACTACAACCACTATATTCTCGCAACTGGTTGGTACCTTATTCTCTCGTAATCTAATTACTCTCTGATTGTGTGCATTTCTTTGGGTGTTTAATATTATGCCACTTCAAGCATGCTCTAATTCTGATTTTCTTCTAAGTGATACATGATTTTTACTTGATTTGCAGTTAAACCTGATAATGTTTATCGTATTTTGTTTGGATTTCTAGGAAACTATGTCTGCCCAGAATTGTATTCTTCTTGTTGAATCCTTTGTGCATCACCTGTTGTCCTGCTGTAAACTATGTGATGACATTGTATAAATGCTTAGCCTAGTATGCTTTCCTTATTAGCCTTTATGCTTGCCTATTGTAGATGACCAAGTTGATTGATTGCTTACCTTCACGTTAAGCTTAATTGACTACTCAAGACTGTTTTAATCATGAACCATGACTTAGGATCTCCTAGGAAATTAATGCATGCCTAGAACCTATCAAAATATGTTTATGCCAAATCTTTTATGTATATCTGCTATTCCTTGAAACCAACTTGTGATCACATGAATTTTATATGCCAGTACTGTTACAATTCCAAGGAAGACTTGTTCTTTGATTTGATGTTTTATGCTCACTGATCGTTAGAGACTCCTAGGGTGAATTTAAATTCATGTCTTGTTTAATACTCTTCACATGATGCCTACTTACTTTATTTACCTGAAAGTTATCTTCCTCTCAATCTGAATGCTCACTTATAGATAAACTGAGTTTGCTTGACTATTCCGCATATTAAACTCTGCAAGTTAGTTGTTCTCATTAGGCTCTTATGTTGAAGCTTCCATGTTAAGTCTATATCTTACTGTCTTTTTCTATGACACTGCTAGATTTCCATGTTCAAACCCCTACTTAAAGTTTCTTAGGATGGTTTTGGACCATGCTTTGTTCTAGAACATTGTTTGAAATAACCATGTTGCTCTTAAGCTCTGTTCTGGAGTTACAACCACAAACCTTGCCTCATATGGGCTTTGTGTGTCTTTCAATTTAGTAAGATCTTGTCTATAAGTCTTGGTTACAATTGTTGTTGGTCATAGCTTAAGGACTGAGTGTTTCAATTAACTCTGTGTAGCTTGGCACCTGTATAGCCATGATTGGCATCCATTTGTGTAAGAAATTATTCGTTTGGTCTTGGTATGTTGGGCCTGCTTTGGTACTGGAGGTCTGAAATACACTGTCTACACCTTGAGTTTGGGCCTGCAGTCCATATGAAGTTCTAGGCCTATTTGAAGGCCCTGATGTGTTGCTGGGTTATTCTAATTTCGTATTTGGGCATGTAATCATTCAATATGGTCTGTAATAACTTGTAAAACTGAATGATGGGGAAATTAATGAAAAGAGGGATGGGGTATGCTCTCATAAAAGGGTAGAAAACATGCTTATAGGGTTTATGTGTTCTATTTGTTATTTCATATAGCATCCCTTATTTGTTATTTCGTATAGTGTGTTGCACGCTAATAGAAATCATGCATATAGGAATCACACACAAACTTCACTTAACTTGTCAAAATATGTTGGCTCAAGTAATTGCTACATTTGTTTCCCTATCTACTACTAAATGCTTTTAATATCATGCCTATAGGATACAATAATACATGCATTTGCTAATGCTCATCTAGTATCATGGCCATAGGGTTTTAGCTAATTAATCAGCTGCTCCTGTCAATTTCACTATACTGCCTCACTTGGATGACATGCTTATAGGTATAAAGTTATAATTTCAGTTATCAACTATTAGAAATCCTGCCTATAGGACACTGTCACCTACCTAAGAAGCATGTCTATAAAATCAGCACTGGTAATTCGGAATTCTGAGATCGTTTCACTGACTCATTGCGAAAACAATTAGAGATAATGCCTACAGGACTTCCAATTCCTTTAATCTTCAAATTCATTAGTCTAAAGTTATAGTATTACTAGAAATCGGAATCACATAGAAATCATGCATATAGGACTTAACGACTCTAATACGTCTAAAATTGTCTATTGTTGAATCTGTATGTGTGCAATTTGCTAATTATGTGTGGAGGTTAACTTTATCCTTTTCTTGAATTTATGTGTAGTTCTATATGTTTTGAATGTGCGCTAGTTTTATCATTTTTGAGCATCCTATGTAGAGTCTAGAACAACCTAATAGTAGGTCCAAAGCATCCTAGAACATAGGCATGGGACGGGTTAGTGCACGCATAGGACATGACCTAAAATTGAATTAGAGCGCCTTTAGGTTAACAACTTTAACATAGTAATTGGGTAGCAGGAGATGATTGTATGTTCCTACTGAATAATATGAGCAACCCCTACCTCAAGGTAGTCGCGGAGTATTATTTATGTTGTACCGGGTGATGCTTTAGGCTAAAAAACTTTGGACCCCCCTCCCTCCTTTTCTTTAGATGTTTGTTGCTCACACCTAGTTATAAAATATAGACTAATCAAATGTATTGTATAACCTCTAAAGACTTGTATTGATTATCTATATAGTCTAATTATTGCCTCGATTTTCTTTGCATGTGTTCATAATAAAACCTTTAAATTTCATGTCTTCCCTCACTTATATGATAGGACAGCTATAATTTATAATTTGTATAAGTGTAAACTTCAGCCGGGACCCAATATTTTGAACCACGAAGAGTGCCTAACGCCTTCTATTTGAGGTAACTTAAGCCCTTACTCAAGTTTTGGCGACATAGACTAATCAAACAGAGTTATTTGCAAATAGGTGCCCTAATGCACCTTAAAATAGTTAGGTGGTGATTCCTCTCTTTTAATACCCATTTAAAAGAGTTGTCACACGTCTGAACCCGATTTCGCGAGAAAATGGGGCGCGACACTAGCTAGTAACTAAAATGTCTTTTCTGTGTTGGGCTTTAACTGTTATACTTTGAATCATATCTAAATTCATATGATGTGAATGATCTAAACATGAAAAATCCTTTTAGTTATTTATTGTTACTGTCATCATTATATCTTGTGTTGTTATTGATATTGGTCTTTGACTCTTTCTTCTGAGATCGTCACTGCTTTCAGACCAAGGTTATGTTTGTTACTTATTGAGTATATAGAGTCAGTTGTGCGCATACTACATCTCCATTTCATGTGCAGATTCAGGTACTTCCGAACGTGGTGATTACGAGAGTTGCGTTGGTACCGGTACTTGGGAGACTACGAGGTAGCTCTTATGTCGTTCGTAGACATTGGAGTTCTATTTCACATATTTCCTTTATTAATCTTCTATTGTCTTGACAAATGTATTGAGGATTTGGGTTTGTGTTTGACATTCAGTTGTGCTCATGTACTCGTTGACATCGAATCTTTGGGATGGTTGTAGCAGTTTTGTATTACATTCATCATAGATTTCATGATATTTTCCGTTGTTGAGTTATTAAACCATGTATATTCAAATTCATAGTTATTATGTGACTATTGTCTTGCTTAGAAAGTAGTATTGTCGTCGTCGCAGCTCTGGTGGGAGTTGGTGATGACATTAGATCATACAAAACAACAAACTAGATTTAAACGTGCGAAGTATCGGTCCAACAACACATACAGTCACAACTCTCAAAAAGTATTCTGGCGGGAGCAATGGTGGGTAAAGCTCAATATAAGCATATAAAAGATCGAAAAGGTGCCAATGAGCCTAGGATACAAGGCAAGCATTAAAGAGTTGTGTTCGGAGATAACATTATTAGAACAAAGATGAAGTGAGGGGCAAGTAAGAGTGATGATAGACAATTTGAACACCATAGGTTCTACGAGGTAAATAATGTATTGAGCTCACAATCTTAATGAGCACAAGGTAATCTTTCCCAAGTACCATTTACGGAAGGTGTTAGCCGGGGGGATAAGGAAAGAAGTTTTGATCTAAGTACAACGATCGAATTCAAATGTTGTGGAACATCATCCTACAATGATCGAAAAGTGTGCCTTTGGAGTTGGCTCGGGTAAGCTCCTCAATTTCATGGTATCTAACCAAGGAATAGAGATCAACCAGGATAAAATAACGGCCATAGAATATATCACCTTGGTTGACAATGACAAGGTGGTACAGAGGATGACCGGACGGATAGCCGCATTGGGCCATTTATTTCTAGGTCATCGGATAAGAGACACTGATTCTTCTTATTACTAAAGAAAAATAATGACTTCTCTTGGACCCCGGAATTCCAAAAGGCTTTAGAAGAACTCAAATGATACTTATCAAGTCCTCCTTTCCTGCACACCCTGAAAGCAAACGTGCAGTTATACCTCTACTTGGTCGTCTTTGAGGTGGCGGTAAGTCGTGTCTTGGTCTGGGAAGAAGAAGGTACGTAGTTCCCTATTTATTATGTTAGTAGAAACCCAGGTGATTCCGAAACGAGGTATCTACACCTAGAGAAATTAGTGCTCGCCTTATTAAGCACATCTAGGAAAATAAAACCATACTTTCAATGTCACCCTATATGTGTTGTGACCTCGTATCCACTAAGGAATGTTATGCATAAACCCGAGCTTTCAAGTCGGCAAGAAAAATGGGCCTTAGAGGTTACTGGGTACGACATCAAGTACAAACACCGAACATATATAAAGTCTATGATTTTGGCAGACTTCATGGCCGATTTCACACCGGCCTTAATCCTCGAGGTCGAGAAAGAATTATTACTTGCCTCGGGGACTAGCTCAGGGGTCTGAACCATGTTCACGTACAGTGCTTCCAACGCGAAAGGGTCTGGGTTGGGAATCGTACTAGAATCACCGACGGGTAATGTAATAAGCCAGTCTACTAGAATTGTGAAATTGACTAACAATGAAGCCGAATATGAGGCTATGATTGAAGGTCTAGGACTGGCTAAGAGCCTGGGGCTAAGGTGATAGAAGCCAAATTCGATTCCCTCCTCGTTGTTAACGGAACATTTAAAGTAAAAGAAGACCGGATGGGAAGATACTTGCATAAGTTACAAGTGACGTTACATCAGTTCAAGGAATGGACACTACAACATGTACCCCGAGATTAGAATAACGAGTCTGATGCATTGGCGAATCTAGGGTTGTCGGTCGAATCTAATGAATTCAATTCCAAAATGGTGGTGCAATTGATGAGCTCGGTGATAGATGAAGGTCATGCCGAGGTAAACTCAACAACCTCGAATTGGGAGAAACAAATACCTAGACTACCTTCAGAAAGGTAAATTGCCATCGGATTCCAAAGAATCAAGAGCCCTTTGAACTAAGGCTGCTAGGTTTAGCTTAGTTGAAGGAAAATTGTACCAAAGATCGTTTTTTAGACCGTTAACGAGGTGCTTGGGTCCCGGGATACCGATTACATGATGAGGGAAGTCCACGAGTGTACTTGCGGAAACCATTCAGGAGCATAATTTTTGCTTCAAAAATTGATCAGGGCCGGTTATTACTGGAACGAAACGAAAAAGAGTGCGAAGAACTTTGGTTAAATATGTGACGAACGTCAAAGGAATTCCCCGATGATCTACCAACCGGGGGAGATGCTTCACTCGTCCCTTTCACATTGGCCATTCATGAAATGGGGAATGGACATCGTAGGTCCTTTTCCATGGACACCCGATAAGGCCCATTACATCTTACTTATGACCGCTTACTTCTCCAAGTGGTTTGAAGCACAGGTGTTCGAGAAAGTTAGAGAAAAGGAGGTCATCGACTTCATCTAGGATCATACAGTATGCCGGTTTGGGATGCCGGCGGAGATCACGTGTGACAACGGGAGATAGTTCATTCGCAACAAGGTCAATAAGTTCTTCGAAGATCACAAAATCAAAAAGATTCTATCGACCCCTTACCACCGGAGTGCTAATAGTCAAGCAGAGTCAACGAACAAAACTATACTGCAGAACTTGAAGAACAAATTGGCTGACTAAAAACAGAAGTGGAAATAAATTTTTCCTGAGGTACTATGGGCATATCGGACAACTTCGAGGTCAAGTATCGGTGAAACACCGTTCTCTTTAGTCTACGGCGCAGAGTCTTTGATCCCGGTAGAAGTGGGAGAATCAAGCTTAAGATTATGATATGCTACGGAGACATCAAACGATGAGACCATGGCCACAAGTCTAAATTTACCAAATGAAAGGCGAGAAGCCAGCCTACTTCAGTTAGCAGCTCAAAAGCAGCGAATGGGAAGAAATATAACTGTAGGGAAAACCTTCTGCGCTTCCAAGTCAGAGACTTAGTATTAAGGAAATTCACAATACATATAAAGAAACCGAATGACGGGAAACTAGGAAAAAAGTGGGAGGGACCGTAAAGAGTCACCAGTATAACCAGGAAAGGCTCGTACCAGCTCGAGTCCGAAAATGGTATACAACTACCCAAAAACTGGAATGTGGCACACATAAAGCGGTACTACTGCTAAGGTATGAACATATAAATTTATTTATGGTTTATTACCCTTTGAACTAACTCAAGCATGTGCTCAATCAACCAAATCCAAGAATTAGGTCTGAAAGCACGTGTTGCACTCATTTTCCCTTCGATCGATTTTTTCTCGAAGTGGGTTTTACGACAAGGTTTTTAACGGGGCAACAGTAAGCATGCTACCTAGTTTTGAAAACTGGTCTAAGACCGGAGACCGCGGATCATCTGTATCAGATTAATAGTATTTGAGCCCTCAAAATTCAGTCTCGAATACTAAGGATCTATCACACCTTGAGTCAAGAACCGAAGACCTAAGTTTAGAAATTTAGAAGGCACTCATATTCGTCATAGAAAGCCAAGGCTTGAATGTTAGGATTAATTGTAAAGGTCAAACAGTCAAACGAACCGTGCCCGCATAACTCATTCTCTCCATGAAGGATAGCTTTTGTATCTTCAATTACCTACACTGGATTTAAAGTAATAAAAATAAATTCTCCTTCTATGTTTCATCGGTTCACATTCGCACTAGCAATATTATCGTTAGGTCACTTAGAATGATTGCTGGGTTAAAAATTTCTAGGTCCACGGGCCACCATTAAACGGGGGCATGAAACCCCTAAGGAAGTAAGAATCCACAATATTGTTCACAAACATCTAAAGGCCCCTAAGCCTACAGGACACCCCAAACCAGCGACTGCTACCCGGCAGTTAGGTCGGGAAAATTGGGCTACTAAATCCCGAAGGCACCGAGCCTACAAGGCAGGTCCCAAACACGAAACGCCACACCCAACTTAAGATACAAAGCCTTTAAAGCTTCGACCACTACATATAAATGGCTCGGATATATCTAGATACCGTGCATAAAAAGTAAGGTCCTTACACATTTTTAATACATAAAAGATTACTTCAGACCCTATCAAGTCAATCGGTCTCGAATTACGACCATGAAAAGTTCCATTGTCAGCAAAGATTAGTTGTGTCTGGTTAAATCATTCAAATATTTTAGCAAAGACTTTTTTTTATCAGGTCCTCCGAAGTCAAAGATACTCGGATTCATTATTAACACAGGACTCATCCGGCTTTAGGAGATTGAAAATTTTAAGTTATGTCAAATTCTACGCTAAGGATTCGATGGCATATTATTAAGTCTGAGACACAAGTTATATATCCTAAGTCCCAAACATAGGCAAATACAGAAAAGTTAAAGGACACAACATATAGACGAAGGGAAAATTTCATATATATTTACTAAAAAGGTGTTTATAGAGGCACTATAAATTGGCCCAAAAATACAAAGCATGTCACTACAAGAAAAGACAAAATTAGGCTTAGGCATTTCCTGCCTAGCCTTCATCAGATCCCAGCTCGCTATCCGAACATCGGGCTGGTACCTCGCTTTGGCCTCGAGTTCGAGCATCTTCGCCTCTTTAATCTCGGCCGATAAGTCAACCCCGGGCTTGGATCTCCTTCAGAGTCTCTCTTCGAGATAGCTATTTCACACATTTGGCCTTCGCTATAACACAGGCTTCGGCTACCTCTACATCATTCTTGTACTGGGCCAGCATGTCTTGAGCTTCATAGGCCTCATTCGAAGCCATTCCCAATCTGGATTCCAGCACCGTGTACTCTTGGCCGAGGGCATCGCGTTCTGCAACGGTGGAGGCAAGCTGTGTCCAAATCTCCTCATTCAGCCGAGACCATTTATCGGCCTTCTCTTTCATCACTCAGATCTGCACTTTGTTCGATGCCAGATCTTCTTTGGTGGCATCTCGATCCGATTCTAGGAGGTCCATTCTTCCCCTAAGCTCGTCGCTTAAAGCCTTGACCTCGTCCATCTCGGACCTAAGCTAGTCGTCAAGGTTATCTTCTCCTAGACATGCGAGGTTTCAGCATTATCATTTGTATTTAAATTCTCAATATCGATCTCAAGCACTTTTACCTTGTTAACAACAAGCGCATGGTCCTGTTTTGCTTTCGAAGCCTCCTTTTGGGATTACTCCAGATCGGCTTGGAGGACAGAGCGTTCAACCATATCCCTAAGGACTTCATCCTTTTGCTCACATAGAGCTTTGTACATCTCCTCTTGTTAGACCTAGTGCTTGAGCTCGAACTCGAGGTGACTCACCTCTATCCTCGACTTGTGAAAGCTTTCATGGTGAAGCACCAAGTCTTGAGAATTAAAGAAATAGAAGTCGTTAAAATAACGTTAAGGCAAAGAGAACTTTGTAAGGTAGAAAAGAAGGAAGGTACACCAGATTCAGCTCCTGTTGAGCCTTGTTGAAGAGATTAAGCCCGTCTACATCATTCATCCTTACTTTGTCCTCTTCGATTACCAAGAAATAGAGGTAGTTGTCCACTCCAACTGGCCTGGATAGCATGGTAGTATCCATCGATACTGTGAACATGACCGTCTTCTTCCGATCAGGGTCCACACTCGGGGAGGGAAACTATTTCTCGAGCTTTGAGCTCAAACTCGGCCCAGCATGCTGACATCTTCATCCTCAAAAAATGAGTTAAGGGCCTCGTCCATGGCCAGGGATGTCTTGATCAATTTTTCTACGACGGCCCGAGCCTTGTCGAAAAAGGCCTCCAAGTGAGGCGGTGACCCCGGAACGTGTATAATATCGGCATTTTCAGAGGAGGCCTCCCTCGATCTTTTTCTTTCCCCCGAGCTACAAAGGACTTAAGCTTTCAAGCATCCCTCTCCGGGGCACCAACTCCTGGTCGACATTAATAGGCTTGTGAGTGACGAATTCCATGTCATTGTCAACCTTAAGATAGTCCTTAAGCCGGTAAATAGATTCGGGGTCCGGGACATAGGCACTAGAAGCTTTCTTGGTACTCTTTCTGACCCTGACCACGATCCTTTTCTTCGTCTTGGCCTCAGGAGGAGCGTCCAAGGATTCATTAGAACCTTTCTTCTTCTTCTTCTTTGTTTTCTCCTCTTTCTTCGCAACAGCTTCGGCAGTGGTTGTAGTAAATCGGAGGGTTAGACGGGCTCGAGGTGACGGCCTCGGTGAGTGCCCAAAGTTCGGTGGTCTTAGGCAAGCCTGGAGGAAAAGACTTAGCCAAAATAATGACAAGATAAAAGCGACCCAAAGAGAAATTCAACAAAAAGAAGGGGGACACTCACCGCGAGAATGAGTTTGCCACTTGCCTTTCAAAATCTTGCACCACTCACGCTCGGAATAGGTGAGTTGTTTACATTTTCCCTCGACCCACTCCCTAAAATGAGAACCGCATTACGACTCGGGCGATGATTGCATATCAAATAAAATAAATAATGGGATAGAAGAGTGGATTCAAAAAGGGAAGTACTTTGATAACTTAAGAAGGTGAACTTACGTCTTGAGTTCCCTTCTCGGGGAATGAGATCCTGGGTCATTATCAGAACAAACCTTCCATGCCAGCATCGGTCCTTGTCCTCGTCAATGCAGTAGAATAGATCTTTCTTTGCCTGAAGAGAGAGCTTGATTAAACCCTCATCGAAAAATATGGGGGCTGTAGACTTGGAGCAGATGGTAAATCGTGAACCAAGGATCCTCCATGTTGTTAGCTGAATGACGGAGGAGGTTCAAGATCCTCCAAAAAGACGAATGAATCTGCCCGAGGCAGATCTCGTACCTCTTATAAAAATCGAGGATCACCATATCCACCGGACCGTACGTGAAAGGATACGTATAAATACTTAAGTATCCCTCCACATGTGTCATGATGTCCTTATCGGGATTGGGAACGATTATGTTTTTACCTTCCCATTTGTAGTCCTCTCAGACCACTTGGAGCATTTCCTCAGTGATGGAGCAGACGTACCTCTACGCCTCCTCACCTCGGTCTCCTTTAGCGGAGACATTTTTGACTTTGAAGTCGTTGTCTATGGATAAGCCTCCGGGGATAAATTCTGTGAGAGGAGGTCCCGGGGCTACTACCGGAAGGGTTGTCTCGGTGCCTGCAGCCGAGGTAGAAGTCGAAGGTACAGTATTTTGGGGTACCGATTTCGAAGTCTTAGCCATATTAATCTAGAAATATGAAGGTTTGAAGGTTGGTACGAAGATTTGAAGAAGTGGTATGAAGGTTTGAAGGCAAAGTATGAAGGTTTGAAGACAAGAGATGAAGATGGGAATATGAGAAGAACAACTTATGAAGCTTTAAAGGACGGATGGCCAGATAGAAAATTCAAGGGTAACTCAAGAAGCTTCGAAAATAGAAAGTAAAAAAAGTGCAAAAAGGAAACCGGAGCTTTTATAGGGAAGTAATAATGAATGCATGACATTTCACATTTGGTAACTGCCGAGGGTGATCAACTGGCAGTCGACGTGCGTCCAAAATCAGAGCGACGTTACTGAAGGAACCGGGGTCAATTAGTCACTTCTCATCGTTCCCATAAATCTACTCTCCGATAAGTGAGAGGACTATTTGTGTACGGGGAAAATTATGGATAAAGTTACCCCCGATTTCTCGATGAAGAAACGAGGGACAGCATGATTCGACGCTGGCTCGAGTAAGGCCGAGGGTGCCCACAGATTGGAGCCTGGGGGGACGAATAATACGTTAGAAACCGGGCATTGCAAACATGGGAAGAATCAAACTCGATCGAAATAAAGAATCGAGGTTAAAGGGAATATGGTTAAAAAGTATGAACGAGGAGCCGAAATATCCGCCATCAACTGGATATTGCAGCGCAGATCATGCCCGATATATACTGCGGATCGTGTTTTACTGGGAAAGAATGAAGAAAAGGATTTTTTACCTTATTTAGACTAGTACCAGGGTTGAAACTCCCCTACTAAAAGGGGAGAACCTTTTCATTTTTTCACTACTGTTAGCACGCATATCAAAAAGCAATAAAGTTTACTTTTTTCTTTTAGCAATTATTCAAGTGCTCTTCAGTTGTTTATTCCTTTAGTTTCAACCGAGCTCCATCTCGAGGGCTCGACCATGATTGGTTTCCAGCATTCAAAGCCAACGCCAGGCTTAATTATCTCATCACATTTGGTTTGGTTATTTTGTTTTCCTTTAATACGGTTATTTGTTGTTTCTTTGATCATTCGTGTTAAATCAAATCGTGTATCCTTTAAATCGCATACAAATTTAATTGTTACTCATTTTAAGGGTAAACATGTATATATCATGAAGTTTCCAATCAATCAGAGAAAAATGTTTTAGTTTCTTAATTGGTGAAGTGCCAAACTCCAAAGTAAAATATGAATAGACATCAGGGTTGTTATCCTTTAACCCTTCAAGTCACATGCGAATTTAGTATTAACATGACATTAGCAGTAAAAATTGCGCGGGGCACCCTATTTGGTCGCCCCCATTTAACCTATACCCGTTTTTTTATAAACTTTTAACTTGTACCCACTTTTTAAATAACTTCAGCTCCCTTTCCCTCGCTGAGCTGAAGTTCACCAGTTAAGCTGAAGTTCGCCAGTTATAAAGACAAAACTTCAGCTCTAGAGCTGAAGTTTTGTCTTTGTAAACTGGGAACTTCAGCCCAGTATGCTGAAGTTTTTGTCTTTATAACTGGGGAACTTCAGAAGTTCCCCAGTTACAAAGACAAATTCCTCAGTGTAACTGGGGGAGCTTCAGCCCCGTATGCTGAAGGTTTTGTTTATATAAGTGGAGAACTTCAGCCTCGTATGCTGAAGTTCCCCAGTTACAAGCCAACAACTTCAGCTTTAGATCTGAAATTCGCAAGCTACTTCAGGCCTGTCTACTAGAATGCTGAAGTTTTGCGTGATTGTCTTTGCTACTTCAGCCCCGCATGCTGAAGTTATGCGCAAAAGCGGGTACAAATACAAAAAAATTTTACAAAGCAGGTATAAGTTAAAACGTGGCACAAAAAGTGAATACGGATGCAAAAGTCCCACATTAGCATGATGAGTTGTAGTAGAGGAGGACTTATAGGAGGGTAAAGATATAAATGGGAAAGAATTTGGGTTGCGAAGATCAAACATCAACTTATAAAATTCAGATACCAGCAATTACATGGAGAAGATTAACTGAATACTTTAACACCAAATGGTCTTCCACCTAAAAGGTACATTGTCATTCCATTACATCATTTACGTTTCTCTTATTCACTTGCTTTCTCTCCCTGAGAGAGAAAGTATCTGGGGTCTTGCTATTACATGAAGATAGTATATTAGCAATGCATCCATTTAAGTTTCCTTAAATGCCTTGACTGTACATTGAAACGTAAAAATTATAGGTACTTTTTCGTCATCTCAATAAAATAAAATAACTCACTTTTCCCTTTCCATTTTTCTTTACCTTCTCTCCCACGTCCATGGTGAAACTAAAGCAAATGGTGAAAAATATTTGTCAATGCCAATCACTTCCCACAAGGTTGGCTACATTGATTAGATCTCTGATAACGATATCAATGAATACAAGGGATAGCTTTTTTCAAGCTTTGCGGGACACAAAAGTCAACATGATCCAAGCCTATAATCCAGAGAAGGGACTCAAGTGTGATTTTTCCAATTTTATCTTAGTTAAGATGAAGGTGAATATCGGATTATTAAAGAAAATAAAGTCATATAAAATTGAGTGTCATCCACAGACATAAGGAGATATTTGTTGACTTTTATTGAAAATTTTTCTGTACCATCTCAAACTCCTCAAAATACATCTCCCTCACATGATTTGGGAGAGACGAGTGGGGAGGGGAAGATAAAAGGTAGAAGGAAAAGAGGTGGGGGGGGGGGGAGTTTTTGTGAAAAGACCAAAAACCTCTCCTATTGATACGTTGCAATAAGTTATTAGGGGCATTTAGGAAATGCGGTAAATAAGTACATTACTAATATATTATTTTCATGTAGTATATTAGCAAGACCCATGTATGCTTGTGTCTAAAAACACCGACAAGAAATTACATATAATTTTATGTTACCTTGAACATGTTATTTTTAAAAGAAAATTTACGCCTTATGCTACTTAGAAATTTAGACTCTTCAAATGGGTTTTGAAATGATACGAGAATAATTTGTAGAGTATTTGAGAAATGTCATAGAGAAATTACAACACGACTATGTTGATCCTAAGAATTCAACTTTCTCCCCGTAAAGGAAGGATATACTTTCAATTCGTTGAATATAATTTCCAGTATGTTCATTTTTTTCTTTTTTATACTGTATGACTTGTTGCACGTGCCGAAAAATTATTACTAAAAGATATCTTCTTTCCACACTAAATGGACATCCAGGTTTCATTTTTATACCCGTCATTTATCCTTTCATTTTTCAACTTAAAGAACGAAGTGCATATCTGATTCTTCGATTTCAAAGTTTAGGATACGATGGTGCCAACCAAACAAGTATCTCTAATTCGTTATCATAATTTAGCATGCTTGTTAAGACCACTATGTGCGTCTGATTACAAACNTCAAAGAGGCTGAGAGTAAGCGTAAGCTCACCCGGAAGCTCGAAGAGCTTCCCTTCATTCGCTTCGCGGGAGCCGCACAGCACATAGCTGGAAGTCAGAGGGCCCATACTACCTGCCTAACCCTTCGCTCCGAGGGACCGTAGATCGGAAAGCGCATACTACATTGGTTACGTATAAGAGTCATGCAGTACCCCTAATCACTAGGATAAAACCGCATGAAGAACTGACCACCCGAAGCCCAGACAATAAAATAATGTGAAAATAGCACAGTTAGCTAGTTTTCGTATTGAAAAATAACCAACGTCTGCAAAGTTACTGAAAAATAGTCACTATTTTGCTAAAACATAAAAAGTTCCAGCATAATATGCTAGATTATGGAGCTCCTGCTTATAAACTCCTACCATATTATGTTGGAACTCCTGCACACAGAAAGTTCCAGCATTATATGTTGGATTATGAAACTCCTACATATAAACTTCCAACATATTATGAAATTCCAACACACTATGCTGGAATCCTATACATTAAATATTCGAACTCGAACATGTTATGTTGGAATTTTTTCGAATTATTAAGGGTATTTTTGTTCAAATTTTATCGACATGAAAAAGTGGCTAAATTTCAATCATTTTTTAAAAAGTAGATACTTTCAATTACTAGTTGTAAATCTGGCTATTATTTTTTATATTTTTCTCTAAAATAACGCATCAGGCTATGGGACTTGAGATGTCTACCCAATACCAACTGTACGAAAAATGTCATCTGACAAAATAAAATCCATTGAAAATTTCACATAAAATAACTATTATACATCTACTCGTTCTACAAATTCTACAATATCCTCCTCCTCCATCC